>VWPW01014141.1:160058-212442 GCA_013389825.1 Crypturellus undulatus
TTGGGCGCGTGCGCGTGGCCACGGGGGCGGGAGCGCGCGCGCGCGGCCGTTTTGCTGCGCGCGGCCTCCGGCGGGTTCCATTGTGACCCGCCGCGGAGCGCCCGGGCGGTGACGTCAGCGAAGCCGCTGCTTCCCTCCCTTCTGCCCTTCCTCCCTCTTCTTTCCCTTCCTTCCTTCCTTCCTTCCCTTCTTGCTCCTTGCGCCCGGCGGGGGAGGGGGCCGCCCCGGTGCCGGCCGCGCAGCGGCGGCGGGAGGTGTCGCTCCGACCTGGGGCCTCCGCGCGGGCGAACAAAGCCCCGGGGGTGGCGGCCGTTGGGGGCAGTCATGGCGGCGCCCCGGGGAGCCGTTGGTGGCGGTTGTGCCCGGCCGCCGGGCGCGCTCTCCGCTCAGGCCCGCGGGCTGCCCCTGCGCTGGTGTCGCGGGGCCGGTGCTCGGAGCTGGGCGCTCCACTGCCTCCCTGAGCTGAAGCTAAAGGGCAATCGAGGAAATAAAACCTTCAAAAATGGGAAGTAGGCTCTTGTGATGGCAAATCGGCAGACACGGGGAACTTGGGCTCAGTACCTGAAACTTTTTTTTTTCCTCCCCTCCCCCCCTTCCTTTTTTTGGTGTATGTGCCTAGTTATATTTCAAGGTCAAAGTCTCATTTTAACAACATGATCCAAGATTTTTTTTTTTTTTCCAGAGCCGGAAGTGAAGAATACAATATTCAAGTGAAAACACGGGAGGAATTTAGGTCGTCTGGGTTGGAATTTGCTCAAGACTGTGGCTAGGGCTAGTAGACTTAACTCGTGTGCAAAATGTTTTATCTCCTTGGACCTTGCAATCACAAAGGCCGAAATAGCAGTTGCTTGTTGCAGGAGCTGTGTGTGGGTGTTTTTCTATAAGAAAATCCAGAACTTCAACACCAAGTGGTGATACTTAGTGTGATTTAGTATTTCAACAAAGTTAGAGTTTGTGGGTTTTTGTTAATCACCAGGATTTATTATATGGGAAGGAAAGTTGATTTTTTTTTTCCACTAGCCTCAGTAAGCAAAGTGGAGAATGCAGCTGCCTCATCACTGTAGAAATGCAACAGTTTGTTAACTGCAAGTTTTAGGTGTATTTTATTCACCAGCAATAAAAGCAAGCCATAACCATGGAGAAAATGATTGCAAGTGTGCGTCTTATTCACACTTGCTTAAAAAAAATAAGTATAATCTCAGAAAGAACAGCCCTTTTAGCTCAGTGATGTTCATACCTAGGAGCATTTTATTGTGGCCTCCTTTTCCCTTTTTTGTCTGTTAGCCAATTGCTTGGGGCTTTTCTTCCTATTTGCAATTTATCTATTTTGTTCTCCTGGGAAGCTGTTTAAAATTACTGCACCTATAATGCATTTAACTTTCCCTTCCTGGCTCACTGCTCTCCCTTGGGCTTGGACTGTTTCTGATGACTTACAGAGGCATGACTACACCTCAAACAATTTTAGTTGTATATAGTTTGACAGCATTTGACTCCTAAAAGTAAACAGCTGTGCATATTATGTTCACTTTATTTTTTTATTAGAGTTGAGTAGATCTCACATGTGCCAAATAATTATTATGTGCCTTCTAACTGTTACAGCTTTCTTTTTGGCAGAGCCAAGTAGTGACACATCAGTAGATTTATATAAAGCAAGCAATTGTCCATCGACAAATTATCTGTCAATTCACGTCAAAGTCAACACAAAAAAACAAGATATGAATAAAACTTCTAGAAACAATACTGGTGCACCTTTTAGCAAGACTTCTCTTGTGTGTAGAAGGTTCCCCTCACCCAAGAGGAGGAATAGAAGCTTTGTTTAATTTAATTGAAAATTTAGAACAAACTGAGAACTAATATCTCCTCGGCTAATTTCTTCAGGATCTTGGTATTTTTCTAGTTTAGTTACAGCTTGAGAAAGTGTGATACTGGTACATGTAATTACTACAGGAGGAATTTTGCATTTGGGTGGGTAAAAATACAAATTACTTCATGGTGATTCTTGTATTATTGTACCTCCTTTGTGTTTCAAAAGTATATTCTGAAGTGCTCTGACCAGCAGTTGCTCGTAGCTGTGCTAATCAAAGGTCACGATAGGCTGAAGTAGACAGCTATTTATGGCACCAAATAAAAGAAGATATTGGAATGGCAATGGCACTTCATGGTTACTAAACAAGCAATCTGCACACAGGACTTCTGACTCTGGAATTCTTTCTATTCTGTTCAGCCAAAACGTATGCCAGTTCCTCCTCACCTGGGCTTTTTCCTTAGATGTATTCCAGTGTTCTGAGTGGATTGCCTTGACTAACTTTATAAAGCATTGTTTTCCATTCAGAAAAGATTGTCACACTTATTTTTTTAATTCTTTTTTTCAGTACTGCAGAAAAAAATGTTTCCAACTTATCTTTGGAAACAAAAAGATAAAAGATTAGATATGTCAAGGAATTAGATATGTCTTTTTTTTGATAGTATCCATGGTGTGAAAAGTCAGTAGGTTCTCACAAAACTTGTTTTTTTTTTTTTTTTTAATGTCCACACTAGTAACTATTGCAGAATAATTTATTCCTCAGTAGTCATTTTGGTTCATTTGCCTGTATACATAAACTTTGGTATGATTAGAAATGCTTTTGCAGCATTTTTAATTAAGTGGGAAAATGTGGGGAACTGAAGCATTTCTCTGCAGTCTTTCCAGCTCATGCGTTGCAGTCAGTGTATCAAATAAAAAGTGAAACTAATTTCAAAACAGCTGATTAAGTTGTTCATTGACTAAACCAAAAGGAATGAAATATGAAACATTTCAGTGAAGGAAATATATGGTTCACAGTATTTTTAAGTTAATAAATGCTTTTATCCCCATTAAGCTCTGGTTTTCATTGTGCTGCTCTACATGTGAAAATAAAACTTAAATAGAAGTTGGTCATGCAGAGTAATGTTCTAAAGTTTTTCAGCTCAGTAAAATTTTATACATTTTATCATCATTTATACACTGTAAAATATTTTGTTTGAAGCTTATGTTTCCGAGTATCTTATATATGATATATGGTCCATGAAACACAGGGCAACACTGATTTATACTGTACGTCTACCGGTGTAGAGCTGCTTACAGTCTTGAGCACTGTCCTTTATCAGCTGAATACGAAATGTTGAATCTAAACAGTGTGTAATAGGGATCATCTGCGCCAGTTCTACAGAGTTGCTCCAAGTGTTACAGTTGTTTCATCTTGCTTGCCCCAAAAATAACCAAATTGAGTTTGCATCAAATATTCCAGAATTGTGATTTCACCTCAGTCAACGGATAAAAAAGAGACAACAGACAACAGTAAAAGAAAACTTAAAGGAGAATTTCTTATTGCAAGGTATTCCTACTGTATTTGCCTTTCCAAATTCTTTTTTTTTTGATAGTAGCAAGATTCAACATATATTTTATATGATATTTGCCTCATATTAGTTCTTCCTTTCTAACATGCAATTAGAATTTAAATCAATTATACAGCATTCCATGACATTGTTTTACAAACTATAGAAGTAATTATTAATAAAAATATGCATTTGTCTTTTTTTCTCTCCATTTCAGTCAACTAAGCACTTCATTGTGTGATATCTACTAACTTGTAGAAAGCAAAATAGGTAGTAGAGCAGATAAGAAAATTTATATTAAAAAGAGAATAAAATAGCACTTGAAAATCAAGTTATTGCCCAGACATTAAGTGTTGTTTCAAGGGATCATGTCAAAGATCAGTCTTGCAAAATTTTGAGTGTTGTTGGTCCCAATCCAGTAAATCACTTAAGCACCCAAGTAGTGCTATTGGTTTACCTACCTCTTCATTGATTTATTTAAGCCTGTGTGTATGTGCCAATAAGGGAAAGAATACTTAGCACTTGCCTGAGTCTTCGGTTTATATGGCATATATTTTGTTTAGCATTTTGGCAGTAATCATGCATGGGTACAGATCATTTTGTACAAAACAGAACTGTAGGGCATTGTCTCTTTCAGAAAAGTACTTCTGTTTTTCACAATTATCATTTTTAATGTAAAACGTGATTACACTGCAGTGGTAATAGGATATTACAGATTATGAAATGATACCTTCCCTTTGGGAATAGTTACAAACCCGAAGCAGGATGTTCAGGGTGGGATATTTTCAGATTCATGTTCTGCAGGCATATTGCTACATACCGTTCCTTGGGTAAGGAAGACAGTCTCAAAGGCACATAACATTTCCCAGCCCATTAGAAGTGGGTATCACAAAGAAACACGTGTTTTGCCAGGGCACCATGAGGCCTTGCCAGGGCCTGTCCCACTGCTCCAAGGATGCAGGGCTCAGGGGTGGGAAGCATCATGTACCGCTGTGGGGACGGGATGGGACGGGTGGATGTCAGCAGCATGGGGCTGGGAAAGGGATAGCGAGGGCTGCTGGGGTCCCGAGGCCAAGACACGTTTGCATTTTCTAGCCAACATGGTAAGCAAGTAATTAGTGTGTCTGATCGGAAAATGCCATGAATCTGAATGAGATCTTTGCCTCGTGTAGCCCTTAAATTAGTAAGCAAAACACAATATGGGAATTCTAATAATAAGTAATTGACATTGCTTAAAATTGTTTAGCAAATATTTACTGAATTTGGATACAGTCTATTTAGGCTTTCCTATATGAAACAATCCTAAAATCTCAGTACAGTAATTTTAAAAATATAACCCTTTTTTAAATACTCTGAAACTAAGTTGGAATCTCTACCTTCCATCCTATTCTGTTCTTAATAGATTGGAGGATGTTGAACATGAGATACCAGATAGCACTTATTGTACATATAAATTAACATTCAAAAATAATTTAAAAAATCATTCAGAAGTACTGTATCCATACATAATAAGAATATTCTCAGGGAATGCTGTTTCTCTTTTCAGTTACAGATAAAGGTCAAGTATAGAGTCATACACAGAGTCATAGAATCATTATGGTTGGAAAAGACCTTCAAGACCATCTCCTTTTAGTTTCTGTTGGCATGGCTGCTATAATTATATTCTTTGGTATAAGACTTCTCTCCATTGTCATAATTTTCCATTTTTCCCCTCTTCTCTTCCGAAACGAAATGTTACCAGTGATGCTGGAGTTAGTGTAACAACACTCTTGAAAACTTCTGTAGAAGTAGTTAAACCCAAGAGTTTAGGCTCCGTATGTACAACTAAAAAAGAATGCAATAAAAAAAACATAAAAATAGGACAATAAAAAAGGATTCTTTAGAGAACTGCAGTCACTTAGCTTGAAAAAACAATTGTGTCTCATTATGAATAGTTCTTATGATAAGAAAAGTATGGTGTAATATTTAGCTGTTAAAAAGGGTTAAACATTCAAATTCAGCAGAAATTCTGTGTGTGTGTGTCTGCCAAATGCTTAAGAAACATGAAGAGATTGGTTGTAAAGACTTCTATTTTCAGGCCTAGAAGTGCGTGTTGTCCATATTTTGAAGAAGCAGCAAATCAGGGAAGTTTGCTTTTCCTCTTGGTTCCTAGCCTAACTGTCCTCAAATAAACCATGCAGTGTACATGCGAAATGTATCAGTCTCACAGGGTTTGGACAGGGTTCAACAAATTTATCTGACAACCATATGGTCCTCTTCATCCACATGAACCTTGAAGAAGCCTGACTTCCTTCAAGCCCTATGAGTATCAGAAAGAAGGGAACTGTTCTTAAAACTTGCCGCTGATTTTCCTAGGTGTACTAGATGAGAATATTATCTACAGACGGTCCAAAATGTTGTGGATTCATAAGCTGCTACAGTTTCTTTAGTTTTTCTAAGTGCCCATCTGCACGTAGGGCATTTGTCATTGCACTTGTATAAATCCGAGAGGAACCGTTGTCCACAAATTTTGGTCTGCTGCAAGTTTTATCATGGTTATTTTTGCTTACGTAGGGTTTTCAAAACGAAAGTTGCTATTTGAGCAGTGAAACCAGAGAAGCTTGTTTTCCTACAGATGAGCCCAACTCTTATACCCCAACTCCTTCCAGTCTCCCTAAAAAAGCATCCCTGCGAGGACAAATATATTACAGGTGGGCTACTCAGGAGCTTGACTGGCAAAGAGCAAGCAGGATGTATCGTAATTAAATTCTCCTTGCTTTTCCTTCACTGGAGGCTCTTCCTCTGTATTTCTTCCTCATTTTCTTGCCAATCATCATGAAATTTGTAGGAGTAAACTTCTCCTTTTGTAGGAAGCAACTTCTCTTTGAAAGCCCTGATCTCTCTTCCCCCATTTATGGGAATTGGCTGAAAGGCTCATAGGGAACTGACAGGTGGATGGGCAGGTAGACAACAGGATCATGAGAAACCAGGATCACTAAGAAACCCTTAAAAAATTCAGAGCTAAGCAGTTTAGTGGGAAAAGGGCTATTAATGTTGTTTTAGAAGGAAAAAGAAAGGCAAAAGTGTGCTCTTTATCAGAGATGAAGAATCAATAGAAGTAGATTGAGAGTAAAACAACAATCGAAGCAAACATCATAGCACCTTTTGAACCAAAACGCAGATCCATTTCAGATTTTGTAGCGATACTTTTATCCAAACTTTATAAAATAACTTGTCAGAAAAGCTTACATCTAAAAGCAAGCACATAACATGAGACAGGAAGCAAAGTTTGTAATATTGTAAAAATTTGTATTGTAAAATATTCTATTGTAATATTTTGATTTTGCCTGGGAACTTGAAGATTTTTTTTTCTCAGACTATAGAGGAACTTAACACTGCAGCATACAGAGCAGTAGGATTTTGGAAACTAATTATGTTTTTTTTTGGTCACTCCAATCATCCCCTCTTCAGAAGCTTTTCTCATCTACATTTATTGCAAATTACCTACAAAAATAATGCCCATTCTCAAAAACTTATCTAAAAATATTATTTGTCGGTTCATGGAACATTACTAAAAGAAAAATTCAGTTTACATTGCTGATTGGTACACACCAGGTTTTGGTAACTGCAATTATATTACTATTCCATTATCTCACTGTTACAGCTCATTTCAAAAGCTAATATAGATTAGCTTTATGCCATATTGTATTACATGTAGTTTTATAGCCTTTCTCAGAGATTACATACATTATGTGTTTGAAAAATACAAACTATATTAGGACATTTTTGGTAGTGATGTTACTTTAGCTGGGAGGTTAGTAGTAATAATGATGAGGTTTGAGCAATAGCACTGCCATGTAGCCAGGATGGTATAAGACTATAAGCAAGCCAGCTCTTGTAAGGAGAAGTAGTATCTTTTATTAGATCTGAAAACAGGCTTGTATGTATCAAAGCCAATCTGTTTTTACTAGACTTTAGTAGACATATTAGTTGGTCTATTGAAAGAATACATAAGTAGATCCTTTATCATCCACAGGCAATATATTTTTTCTCTCTGCACTAAATCCCTTTTTAATTTTTTTTTTTTTTAATTTTTGGAATGTCAATATAATTCAGGACCATGTGTATGGATTTAATATCAAGGGAAAAAAATAAAGTTTATGCCATAAAAAAGTGCATTTCTATATATTGCCTTTTTGAATATAAGCAAAACAAAGTTTACAAGTCCAATGATTCGTCACCACTTCTGCTGTCAGGTACAAACTGAGACCAAATGAACAAATCTGATATCAACGAGTTACATTTCCTTTTGAAATCTTAGCTGCCATAATTCCATATTTTTGCTGCATGTAAACTTTTTTATTTTATGTGTCAAATTTCAGAACACACTGTCCCCTAAATTGTTTGTTTTTCTCATGTGTTTGTAGTGTTACATACACATGCACTAATATAGGCTTATGGTATTTTTTCTGAATATCTTTAATAGAAAATGCAAAACCAAACAAAAATGACAAAATAGCATTTTAACTTTGCGACGACACAAAGTAGTTACCCCTTTATTTTCTGAAATGGTGGGGAAATCTTAAATCAGTCATAGTTTATTTTTTTTTGTACTCAGGTGGAAAGTCCAACTGAAGTCCATTGGCTGATGCCACCAGCACCAGCCAAATTTCACTCCAAATAATTTCACTTGGAAATAATAGTCCTTGAAGTTCTCAGAAACCATAGTGCAGGAAATATTAGAAGTATCAAAAATGTGTGGCTGAAAGACTCCAGCTGATTGGGGCGCAGCACAAACCTAGTCCCTGTTAGCAGGCTCAGTCCATCCTAGGTATATCTGTGTTTCAAAGGAGAATTAGGCCCATTTAAACAACCATCCTTTCAGTAGGCTACATCTGTCCTAGTTGTAGCCACATGCAAATCAGGCACCTTGCCTAATGTGGCTGCCTTGGATCCCTCTGTAATCTGTGGAGAAAGACAGACATTCCCAGGGCATGATTCATCCCACTCCAAAATTGCTCTCCGGAGGCACTTCCCTTTCTCCACTGACTGCAGAGAAAGGGTAGATGCCTATGAGACTTTTTGGCTGCAAACTTCAGATGATGGAAATTTTGGCTTCTCAAAAGTTGAATGTCTAAATGGAACTGAATTTCACAGCCCTGCCTGAGCTGACCAAAGCATGCCCTGGCAAGCCAGTGCCTGTGGTTAGCGCCCGGCAGAACCTTAGAATTCACTTTTCCCTTAGTCAGCAAGCAGACACCAAACTGCTCAGTCCAAAGGAAGAGAAATGTACTGTTCAGAGGATCTGAACTATTCTGAAAGCGAGTAATTCATGCAATGGCGCTCATGACGGCCACTTATCTGTTTTACCAGACCCAGATGACGTGCCAGAGCAGCTAATGGGAGAGAAAGATAGGGTGGAAAAATAGATGTGATAATGGTAGTCAGAACAGAAACAATTATTTCAAAACAGTTACTTTAACACATGAAAACAATGGGTTACACTGGCCAAATATTACCTATGTAGTACTTGAGAACATTCCTTTCAATAGCAAACAGCTGCTTGAATCATCCGTGTTTATGCCCTTCACGTACTTTTCATGGACATTTGTATGATTCATCTTTTGGTCAGCTGCTTAGAAAATGGGCAGCCTTCAGAGTGAGTGTCTGTCCTGAACTTGAGGGTATTCAGTGTTTGACTTTAGTCAAGCATTATTATTTACTTTCTGTCTTCAAAGGCATAATTTATTGTATCCAGGAGCAGAAATGATAAGGTCATCATTGTTCATGTGTAATGTGAAAATTGTTGGTCCAAACTGTTCTTAGAAAACTACACATAAATTTATTTTCCAAAGAATTGTTTTAAAATGAATTTACCAAAGGTAAACTGAACTTGGGATTTGGGATTCTTCATGTTGCACACATTTGTCAAGGGTAGCAACTTGGAGTTGCCTTAAAAGGCAAAGTTATTTCTATGATACTTAGAAGAATCGATTGACAAGCTCAGTCTCATACATCTGAAGAATTCATCAGGACTCCACTTCTCTTGGTTTCTACATATGGCTGATACCTTTTTCTTTTAATGGTCAAAGGTCATCCTTGAAAGGCTCACTGGCAAAATTTGACACCAAGTATTTTAACTCATATTGCTTCACCTTATTATCTGGGACGACTAGCAAATTGATTAAAAGCCATCTGGAAAAGAGTTTCCTCAAACTCTATTTCTTATTATCTTGGAAGGAATATTGTTTTTCTAATTCTGAAAATGCAACAATAAAGCTTCACAGCTGTTCACATGTCAGGAAATGTGAAAATAAATGCACAGCTTTAAGTCTTTGCCTGTCATACATGAGTATCTAGAGTATAGTTAAGTGCTTACATACTCTGGATGCTTAATTATAAACTGAAAAACAATCATGAAATGTAGCACTTCTGTCACCCTAACTGTACATAGACATATTTGCTATATGTTACAGATATATTTAATATACATAACAGATATATTTAATTTAAAATATCAGAGATGATAGAGTGTTTTGCAGGAGCTCGTCTCATAGGCTTGTGGGAATAGATAATATTTTTTAAAAGGCCACCTGTCGTTGTTGGAAAATTTAGTCAAGCTTTCAGCACGTAAGCTATTTTTCAGGCCTGAAATAAAAGCTAAATTTGAAAGCAGATTTCAAAACTAAATGCAAATTGAAACAATTGATCAATGTTTAGTTAATTATATGTCATAGATCACTTATAAACGAAGGTCATTAGTACCTATGAAGTAGGGCATACTCTGGGCAAGGGAAGAATGAGAGAGAGGGGGAAGAGAACAGAAGAGAGAAATTTCAAGCTTGCTAAGTCAAAAGAAAGACTGGTATTTTAGAACCTGTAGAAAATGGAGAGGCTAGCTGTGGAAAAGAGCTTATAAAATGTCAAAAAATATATATCTCTATTAAGTCTCTGGTATCCTGCAGAGTTATGGATCACGGCTGGATTTGTAAGAAACATTCACCGATTGTTTTTTTTCCTTTTTAGGCATTTTGTGTGAATCCTTTCTGCAACATGTTTTTTTGTTTTTATTTTCACTTGCCGGTTATTGTGCACTGGATGAGTATGTTACCTTCCTGGACATGCAGGGATAGGATCCTGGGATGCTCATGATGTTGTTGTAGAGAATATTTCCTCTGCAGCTTTAATGGGCAAGAGTTGGAGAGTTTTACATTCTCTGGATACAGTCTGGAGCCAGCAAGGGGTGCAAGGGGTTTGCTTTTGATTGCATCCGCCGTGGGACCGCAGAATGGTTTGAAGACTAGGATGGGTGGCTCCATAAAAACTTTCTTCTGCATAGAGTCATCTCCTGTGCAGGAGGTAAATGATTTTTTTGCATGGATTCCAAGGCGAATGGCATGTGGCAATCCAAAGTGCATAATGAAAGGGAATTTCTAATATGGTGCTTCAGTGTGCCTTTAAAATATTGTCTATTGTTTTAAAGAGCTATTTCTACACAAGGATGGTAGGAAAACAAAGAGACACTTACTAGACACTTATTGAAATATACTAAATGTGTCTCCAAGACTGCAGAGAAAATACAACTCCTGTTGTATTTTTGCCAGTGAAAAACAAAATGATGAGACATAGTATCTAATATTTTAAAAGGGCACATTTCTGTTAATACATGAGTTAATACAGGAAGAAAGGTTGTAATTAATGACAAATACAGATGGTAAATATTAGCTAATGCAACCAGAAAGAAGTTTTTGTCTTTTTGACTTTTTTTTTTCATCCTGGAGAATTCTCTCCAAAAAAATTTAAAAGTAAATGCATCAGGTTTTAACTTTTTTTTCTGACTTTTAATGAAAGCATTATATAATGTGGTGAACTTAGCAAATCAGACCTTGTCCAAACTGGAACTAATTTAAAACATAAAACTCCAGAATGCAGCATACAACTGCATTCCCACAGGAGGAGAGCGGCGGAGAGGTTTCTGTGGCCTGTGCACAGGATGGCCGGCAATGGCTCGCATGCAAGGCGAGCACAGGCCTCCTTGTGCTCCATCAGCACCCAGGGAAGAGGGAAGTTTTGTGGGGAGGAATAGGGTGTTGGGGAGACCTTGCACATGGGAACCACAGGTGGGTCTTGCATGTCTGGTCATGTAATTCTCTGGGTGCCCTTGGACTCTGACACCCTTGCTATGCTGCGCTACAGGTATAAGTTCCTTCACACTTCTTTAGGAAAACGTGTTTAATATTTATATCATATTAGGTACACCTACCAACTTAAACAATAGTTTAAATCATCTTTGAACAACTGCACAGCCAACAGATCTTGAAAATCCAAGACCATCAGTAGTTGAGGTCAGACGAATCACACCCTGGATTTGCTGTCTCTCGAGTGGCTCCTCTCCCTATATAACGGTTTCCTCATCTGCAGCTTAAAGGTACAACTTAAAATATAACACTGGGAAAAGCAACAGGATAAAGTTCAGAAAATAAAGGGTTCAGTGTTTTTCTACTGTTGTTGACTAGAAGGATACCTTACCAAGAGCAACTTTACTTTCAAAAGTAAAGTTTCTGAGAGTCTCTCTGCTAGGATCATCTGCTCTCCAAAATCCGTGGGAAGATTATTCAGTCTGTGAGGAGGCTGTGTTACTGGTTCAGGCATCTTTCTGTATCTTATCTGCACAGGCTGCTTGACTAATGAGCGCTGGCAGAAGCTGGGATGTGGTAATGTGGTACAAAGATGTCAGAGTGACTCGTGGATCTGCAGCAGTACTGGGGTCGTCTGTGCCTGGTGTATCTCAGGCCCAGGTCAGCTCAGATAATGCAGAATTGATGCCTTAAGGAATATATCCATGTGAATAATGCTGGTGATATTCTCCTCTCTTTCCTGTAGCCTTAAAGGCCATTATTACATGACAAGTGGTGAATAATTCCTAAACTGAATCGTTTCTAAATCATCTAATGTGATTTAAAGGAACGATAAATATAAAGTGGTGGCAGTGTTTTACAGGAGCTTATCTATGGTAGTAAATTTTAGCAGAGCAAATAAATGAGTGTGAATAAATTCAGGGTTATATTCCATATTTCCCAGTTCTTAGAGTTCACATTTTTTTGGAAATAAAACACTAAGCTGTTGCTATTCTAAGGTCTAGATAAGGCCTTAGTGATTCGACTGAATCGTTGCAGTAAATATTGATGTAGGCAACTGTCTCCTGAGATAAAACTAGGCACTAAGGAAAAAACACTGTCTATAAAAATAAAATGAGACACTTAAAGGGGAAAATTAAATGTTTAATAGTACTTGTGCTAAGGATTTAAAATGATAGCTTTCTGCTGCTTTGCAAATTTATTTTTATTCTATGGGGAGGCTAGACTTTTTGAAAATCTTTGTAGGAAGATTAATACTGAAAAATAAACTTTGGCTGTGATTCATTGTTGCTGCTTTAGATCTTTTTAACTCATTTCATCCCTCATGGCCAAGTCAAATGTGACTTCTCTTCGGGTAAGATCTTGTGGGGAATGCATTGGATTCTGAATCAGGATCATTCTTTTCCATATGCATACTGGCCAAATCCAGAAGCCATGTAAGAACACTGGACAGAAGGCGCAAAAAATTACAAATTCAGTTTCAGAGGAATTACTTTTCATTCACTGATACATAAAATGCACAAAACTTTTAAAAATTTGCTCCATGCACACTTAAATGCATTAAGTCAATTTTGTTGCAATCATGTTATCAGTGATGTTTGTCTCACAAACTGTAAATATAAACTTTTATTTTGCTTAAGAGAAAGCTCTTTTTGGGAAAGAATAGCAAACATCAACATATTGGAAAAATGGTATGACAAGTAAAGACAGGAGCTAGTAGTACTTTATCTCTGTATTTAATTACATAACTCCTAACAATGTATTTGCCTTTAAATACTTTTGTCCGCCTACAAAGAACTTCACTTGTCAAAATTCTATGTAGGCAATCTTCAAATGGAAAGAATAGCCGGCCTCCAGTCTCCCACAGTGAGAGCTGAGAATTTAAAAGATCTTTTAGAGAATTTAAGAATGGCTCTAGCTCTTTCAGCAGACGAACAAGGATTTAGACTAACAGTGCAAACACATACTACAGCTCTCAATGAAAGGCTGTCATGATACCGCAGAGTTTACAATCTAAAAATCTGCTTTTCAGTGCAGCCTCCTGCACTGTATAGATGTAGATTTATTCATTGTACCAATAATTTCTGGCATGGCTCTTGATAATTCTTTGCTAATATTTTTAAATTGTAACCTCCCATTATGCATGCAAACTAAACGTGTGCTTCCGAAGCTTTCTTTTCAGTGCTTAATGCACGTCAGTATGGGCAGAGGCTTCCTCAGACGAGCTCGGTTCCTAGCAATGATGACTACGTGTGGGAGGCAGGCTCGCAGCTGGCTGGCTTGACTCTGTCAACTTCCTTGTGTACCCAGGTGCTGCAGTAATGGGGACCTTCAGAAAAGCATGTGATTACAATGATTACCAGCGCCAAATTCCTCAGCACAAACACTAACAGCCTCTGAGCTTCTGTATTGTCCAGAGAAAGTAATCACTAATTGGGAGACACCAGCCTGTAATTCTGAGGACGCTCCAGCACCTGGATGGAAGTACAAGCCTCAGAGCTGTAAATCCAAGTCTCCTAGCCATAGTGCCGTGAAAGTGGGTACCCCAACAGCACTGGTCTTTCCAAGGAGATTTCCTCACCCAATTCTTTATGTCTCTCTGCATGTTCTCCACATGCAATTCTGTTGTCTCTTTTTTTGCACTTGCCCTTTTTTTTTTAACTCTTTCCTTCAGTTGCACCATTATATCTCTCCTCCCATTCACCATAACTTTATCTCCTTTTTATGTCTCTCTTTATCACTGTCCCCGTCTCTCGCTCCCTTCCACCTCCACCATGTGTGGTTCAATGAGGAATTCTTTTTCTCTCTTTGGTTTCCCTTTCTTTACTCCAGCTGCCTTGGACCTTTCGTTTCTCTGGCCCTTCTTGCTGTGGGAGGGACTTTGCTGAAAAGGCCTGCCTGTTTGGAAGGAGCAGGGATAATAGCTGTTCTGGCTCCTCTCTTACAGCGTGCTTAACAATGTTTTATTCCTAGGGATAAGGCCTTTAAAATAAACATATTGTCCGTAGTGAGGAGTGTATCTCACCCCGTCACGTGCTACACCTTGCTCATCTGAACTAGGCTGGCTTCCTGCTGCCCACCCCAGGGAGAGCGGAGGCGAAGCTGGAGCCAAAGCCACTGTGCAGGGACATCCTAGCCTCACTCCTTCCCATTCCCACCGTGCTCTAGGGACTCTCTGACTGTCTCTGTGCTTCTTCCTGCCCTGTTGCATCTGCTTGTGTGCTCCGTTCCTCTTTTGCATGCCTGGGAGCGTGTCATCTGTGCTTCTGTTGCATGCCTAGGCCCCCACGTAGCTCTTGTCCTGCCGAGGCAATGAAAGGCAGCGCATTCAGTCCTCCCTTTCTTTCACACGCTCCTTAATAACAACAACAACAACAAAATCCTTTCTGTTCCTGCCTTGTTCCTCTGGGCAGTTATTGGCTTTTTTTGTAGTATGTCTATGCTGTCATTTGTCAGATTGGCTGAGCAAAAAACATAGGTACAAATAAGACGACATCTGTAAACATTACTGAACTCTGTACCATGTTATTTGCTTTTTCTTAAATGTAAAGTTGGCAGTCCGTATCAGCAGTTATGTGTGATACCTAGCAAGACTTTCATCTTAAGGTCTGGCTCCCAGATCCTTTTCCAAGAAGCCCCTGAAGACAAATATCTGCAGATTCTGAAGGGAAAAGAAGAAGTATATGAGACTGGCATGGAGTCCCACTGTAACACTCAAACAGGATTTTTCGGAGTCAAATAAAAGCATGACAAATCAGTGAGACGAAGGGTCAGCCAGTTGCAGGAGAAAAAAATGCAGAAGTTGCCCTCCTGGCTACCTTCATGGACTGAGAGGCATTCCTACCGCATGACAAATGTGCACACACCATCTTCCCAGACTGGGAGGAGAAACAGCAAGAGAGTTCGAGAAAGGAGATGAAGCTGAGCGTATGGTGGAGGGGTTTAGGGAATAAAACCCTTCCTTTAGGGAAGAATTTGGGGTACTGTGCAACACCCATAACAACAGTGGTGGCGGGGGGGACCAAAGACACTACACCAGGAGGAAACATGTCAGGGATACCAGGCTTACTGAGGGGAGGCGGGACAGCAGGACAGGCTTCAGAAAACAACTTGCATGGGCAAGATGTTGCTTTTTTTCAGAATTTTCACACAACCTTTTACAATCCTTCTACATATATGTTGTTGAATCCTCATAGATCAAGTCTCCATATTTTCCCCTTTCTGTGCTTTCTGTAGTATTTGTGATGCTTTGGCCTTACATTAAGGACACAGTCTAGTTTATGGATTCCACCTTATAATGTTGCTGCTCAGGATGTTTGATCTGCTCTTGACCCTGGGAGTTATTTCTGTCAATGGCCACGGCTGCCGGAAATGGCATGGCAATGGTGGGGCACAACTGTGGTGGGGTGGCAGAAAATTACAGTTCCTGGAGTCTTGCTTCCATACAGCCGTGAGAATCTGTGCATGCTCTTCTGACCTACTACATGCAAGTCAGTGGCATTTCCTTAGCTTGACAGAGTACAAGGGAGCCATGGGACACAAGAGTTAAAGAGTGTCAGCTCCCAACAAGTACAGGAGTGTAAAAGGCTAAAAAGGAGTGTACAGGGGTGCAGGATCTGTGCCAGAGAAGGGTAGTCTGTATTTGAGTCTGCTGCTTGGGGGTGCGCTACATTCATAGTGTATAATAGGTAAGTGGAAAGCCAGGCTGCATTGATCCTACACAAGGGAAAGCAAGGGCTTTCTTGATAGTTAGGACAGACTGCCTCACACGTATCTGTCTCACCCTCCCTCCCACTCCTGCTGGCATGGCTGCTTTCACCCATACAGCAGCTGTGAAGGAAGCAGCCGCAAGCATCTGGAGGAAGATAGTGAAGGAGGGAGGCTGTTTCTCTAGGCTTTCTAGATTTCTTATTGCCAGGACCTCCAGAATCTGACCTACTTCCCTCCAATGAAGCCTTTTCTCCTAGATATTAAAGCTTTAGGCATAAATGGCAAACAGCTATGAGCATGTGTGCAAAATGAGCAGACCTGGCTGTGCTTACACTGCGAGCTGAGCTAGAGGATCCTTCAGGCCGTGAATTCAGATGCTCAGGGGGTTGGAAATGTCAGAACCCTGGTTGCCCTTGGCCAGGCAAGCCTGGAAAAGCATCACAAATTTTGTCGATACCTCGAGAGAGTCAGTTCTTTGCGGCAGGTCCTGTGTGTGATGTTTCTTCTGACTCTGTATGAGTCTGTCTAGCTTGTGCAAAAGATGAATCTTATGAAAGACTTAAAACTATTTCTAATGAAAGACTAATAATTTGGGAATGGGCTTCCTAAAGGAAATCGAAAGATAATTTTTCTGCAGTCCACAGTTGCTAATTTCCAGTTATCTGTTCAAATGTTTAAGCAACATAAATTTAGGGAGAAAAATGATCAATGTTAGGAAAACTGTGTATGTTCCAATATTTTTAAATGGCTGAGCTATTTTTTTGCCTTGAGAACTGAAGTCCGCTTTTAATCTGATGTTAAAAAAACAGAAAACAGTCACTCAAGTTATAGGCAATTGAAAGTTAATTTATAATGGATAATTTTAGGCAATGATAATATAAATGTTTATGCTACTTGGCATGTAGCTAGAAAACTTCTGTAGTGTAAGCTCAATGAATCAAAATGCCTGCCGAAGAAAAGCTTTTAAATGTGAAATTAGCCAACAAGCTCTGCAGTAGGAAAGGCTAGTGCAACAGCAGAAGGTTTTCTTTAACTTATTGGGAATTAGCCCTGAAATAATAAACCGCAGTCAATATATTTTAGCAGTTTACATACCATGATAGAAAAATAAACAAAGCTTGCATGGCTATGTGCTCCATTTCCTTGTTTACTGCAAGGAAAGGCTGTATCTTGAGCAGTCACATTTTAACTCTATTTTTAGGCATCATTTGTGGAGAGGAACTATGACACCCAGAGTTAACTGTGAACGGCCTGTTTCCTAGGGAGATCACAGGGAGCAGCCAAAGTCTTGTTTGCTCTTCCAGAGAGGGTAGCTCAGAGCCCCCTGTTCCCTGCTACGTCTTCCAGAGATAGGACGAGGAGGTTTCTTCCCAGCCTGCCTTGAAATGTGGTGAAGTTTTCTTTGCAGCAGAACTGCTCCACTAGCACTTAACACCACAGTCTGCAACCCTGTAAAAAGACTACTGGGAGCTGTTTCATGAAGCAGAAATTGCATTTTGCCAAATCAGCCCTAAGTTTAATCATTCTCGAGGTAACATACATTAGAAGAAAATCAAAGTCCTCTCTAGAAGAGTGGTGTATTTGTTTAGTCAGAAGAATTAAATATTATGGAAGTAAAGAGGGTCTATAAAATGCTGTGTCAGTAACCTATGCAGCTTGGTAGGTAAACTTGCCTTTCACCAACTACAGGCATGGAGAAAGAAATTTGTTGCAAGACTTAAAACTGAATTTAATAGTAAAGAGTTGATGTAATTATGCCATAAAATTCAGTAATACCAAAAATGAAAGCAAAAGCCAGTAATGAAATTTACCATGAATCATTCTAGTGACATAAACTAACCTCATGAAAAATCTCCTGGCTAGAGCCTGAAAGCATTTTGTGAGTGCTAGGATTTAGCACTGAGGAAGCATGTAGTTTGTTTAAATTTCCCCTGCACAGCCATCTATGTGTTTGGAACTTCCCCGTTTTCAATATGGATTCCCAAATCACGGTGATGATTTTGGTTCCGTACCTCGGGGGATGAGTACTCTCACTGCAGTGTTGAGAGGTAATTTGGCTGCCAGGACTTGAACATGACATCGCTAACACAAATCAACTTACAAACAGTTTTTCCCTTTCCTTCTAAATGTATAAGTGAATGCCTGCGGCAGTACTTACATTAGGGGTAAAACTGAGTAGCTGTTGCCATCATAATTTCCTACTTTCAGTCACACTTGACATAATTACAATTTTTTTTCTTCTTAAAAAGACCAGTTTCTTATCTGTGCTCAAATTTACTACGTAAATTAAACATTCAGTTATGTCCCTTTAGATATTTTGGAAGGTAAAAAGTGCAATGGAAGATACTTTATGAAGAGAAAAGCAACAATGTACTGTTAAGCTTGGGAAAGTGATGGCAGAAGTATTGGAGGGCTTGCCCTTGTTTTAACTTCACTTTCTTTTATCTAAGCCATTCGCTTTCAGCTTCTTTAGAGTTTACAGGGTGCATCTTACCTACTCTAGGCTGACAGGAACCAACCGCTTGACACCCAGATCACCCATCTCTGCACTAAAAGTAGCCAAAAGGCCTCTCAGTGTCTACCACCTACATTTGTACAGATGTCTTTCACCCTTTAGGTTTTGCTCCATTTTCCCCTTTGGGTATAACTAATAATAATAGTTATACAGATGCTTCAGTTTGTTCAAGACTATTGGTGGTGTGTATAGTTACATACTCTTTTTCTAATATCATCTCTTACCTGCACTTTGAATAAATGTATTGCAGATGTCCCTGAGATCTCAGAAACTACATAATAATCTTTAGTCCATACAGAGTTGCATTTGTTGCATTCTTTTTGGATCACCCCTAAAAATTTAATGTGAAATCCTGGTTATCGGGAAATCACCAAAATCACAAAATCATTTCTTTACTATTGGAGAAGTATCATCAGCCAAAACTAAAATGAGTCTGCTCTATGTGGAAGTAAGTTCTGTAAAAATATGGACTGCTCAGAGCCATTTTTGTACCTATTTCATCTTCTGTAACTACGTCTTGTAATTGATATAGAGTCACACCTGCATATTCCCCTTCTTGGTGATGGTACCATTCAAAAGCTCTCCAGTTTTGTACCTGGAAAACCAAAGGCATACATGTCAGCATCTTTCTTTCTCCCTCTCTTTCTCTCTCTCTCTCTTTCTCTCTTTCTCTCCTTTTCTCTCTTTCTCTCTTTTCTTTCTTCCTTCCTTTCTTCTTTCCTTTCTTCCTTCCTTTCTTCCTTTCTTTTTTTATTTTTTTTTCTAAATTAAAGTAGTTAAATTGATACTTCTGTGTGTGTATTGCTAATGGTGTTCATTTACACTTCACTTTCAATTAATCCACTCTGGCCGTTGCAGCACATACTCCCTACCAAATAGTTCTTAAACCAAGCACTGTGTGTGCAAAAGTTCACAGACTGC
This sequence comes from Crypturellus undulatus, assembly GCA_013389825.1. NCBI lineage: Eukaryota > Metazoa > Chordata > Aves > Tinamiformes > Tinamidae > Crypturellus > Crypturellus undulatus. The sequence goes on from VWPW01014141.1 coordinate 179,676, forward strand.
AACTAGAAAATGACTGGGCTGCAAGCAAGGCAAAGCAGAAGTGAAACTAGACTCCCAGAGTGTTTTGCTTATTGCTTAGACCTCCTACGCCATATAAGATCTCATGGTGCCCCAAATTAGGAAGCTTGCCAACAGGGTCTGTTTGAAGCTGGTAAATAGAGCACATTTCCTAAAGCTGTTCAAATACATTGCTCTATCTAGAGTTAGAGTGCAGAAATAATTAACTTTTATCAAAATCTAGAAATAATTTGTCCTTTTAGGACATGTGCTTAATAATCACCTTTAACTTCTGCTGGCAGTCACCCTCCCTTTCCTTTGAGAGCGACTTGATTGACAAGCAAGCAGGCAGAAGCTGGCACTGCACTCACGGTAAGTAGTTCTCCTCGTGCTCAGAACTGTGTACCTGTCCCCAGGCTCCCAGGTTCTCGATGTTGTTATAAATATTTATGCAGTTACTCAAGGAACTGATTTAGCTGTAAACCAATATGGCACCAAAAAAAGAAAAAAGAGAGAGAGAAAAGAGAAAAAAGATATCAGTCTCCTGATGCCATTTTACTATGTGAACATAGAATTAATTCTGCAGGCACTGAAGAGACTGCATGGCTGGATGTGATGACTGGAGGCGAGCAGAGAGCAGGAGAGCTTCTTTCAATGGTCGTGCTGGCTGTGGGTGCTGCACCCTTCAATTCAACCTTTCAAGCGATGCCTCCTCCTGAAGAATTCTACACCATCACTGCTATTTGCCATGTTGCCTAAGTGTATCTGGTGGCATCTCATGCTGAAAGCCAGGCAGGGCTCACTGTCACCGCCTGGGATGCCATGTAGGAGTCCTGGGCACTGGAGCTGAACCCACAGTTAGAATCAAATACTCAGTGAACATTAGATGAGAGATAACAAATGAGCAGAAAGACTTTGCTGTGGCCTGTCTGAAAGGCAGGAGTAAAACAAAAGAGTATTTGTGCTGATTTGTTCCTCTAATTAAACCACCAGCACACTGAAGTCTTAATCCAATACCAAGTTCTTTGATTACATTGTTTAATAAATGTGCCTTTGGTTACAAACTCGGCAGGTGCACCTGATTCATTACTACATACACTACCAAGTGTGATGGGAAAATCAGGGTAGCCTGTGAGATTTGGTGATGGTAGCTGCTCCTGAGAAGGATATGGAGGTACTGGGTGGTGTGTTGCTCCAGAGCAGAGTTCATCAGAAATAGCTGTTAACAGGTAGCTTGGGGTCTGAGGGAAGATTTTCTCAGGGCTGCCACAGAGCCAAGCATCAAGAAATGACTCCCACAACAGATTTGTCTAAAAGTCTCTTGGGTTGGTTTTATCATATATATAGATGCAAAAGAAACAAGACTATCCAAGTAATTAAACAAAAAAGACCCAGTACCTGAAACGTTTTTGGATCAGGACAGAGAAGTCCTGATGGTGGTGAAAACAGCCATGACAACAGCAGCAATCTCTCTGGCTCAGCACTTGTTTTTTTTTCCCCATTCCTGACTTTCTGTTGAAGCCTTATTTGAGGTCTTTGTGATCAAAGTCAGACTTGACTCAAAGCTCTGGTTCTGCATATAGTTCTCCCACTGAAAAGCTACTTGCTGGTCCCCTTTAGGTTGTGGATACATCTGAGAAGGTCAACATAGCCTATTTCTCAAGGCAGTAGGATAGGAAAACAGACTAAAGATCAGGAAATACTTCAAATGATAGACTTAAGTGCAAAGGGCTTATGTCTTTAGGACACCTATGCAAAGTAATCAAACAAATTACTAATGACAAGAATGAAAAAAACATGGTGATGAAGCAACGATTATGTGAGAAGGTGATGGCTTAATAGTAAATAAGTATTAAAGGCACTAAAAAAAAATCCTGTTTGGAAAGAAAAAAGTCTAAAGGTTATTGCTGCCGCACGGAGGAACATGGCTCAGCCACTAGCCTTACTAAATTGCCATTTTGAAGGCAGATGGAATTTGAAACAGTGGCCTAGGCAGGGTTTATAGGTGTCTATCATGGATCAGCAGGAGCTGGTGGCTCCCTAAGGGACAGGGGTCCAGAGCAGAGGGCAACTAGTTGAGCAGCAGAGCAAGGCACAGCTCTCACCAGTGCTGCTTGGCCCCACAGGACCTGGGCAAGGTGAGCAGAGCAAGCGTGGAGATCACAGCCGTGTTCAACCAATCACTCAAAGCATCAGGCAAGTACTAGGTGATGAGGCAGGTCCAAGGTCAAGCTGGTAATTCAGTCTGTGAGTCAGGATCAGGAAGAGGTCCAGTGATCTCCAGGTAAGTCCACAGTGATAAGAAAAATCTGAGGTCAAGGTAGGAAGTCAATCCACAGGCTGGGCTTTAGATCAGCAGGGTCAATGGTCAGACATGGGAATAGCTGGGCTGGAGATCAATAGTCCTGTAATGTAGTTCAGATAGGAGCTTATGGCCCAGGGATAAATTGAAATGGGCATCTGAACCCATGGGTAGGGGATGTAAACAGAAGCTCCAGCTAAGGCTGGTTGGGGCAATTAAGGCCTGTTAGTATCTTCGGCAGCATCCATCTCCCATGAGTACAAGCTGTGAGGTAGCAACGTGGATGGTGCGTGTAAGAGTCTCAAGGTTTTGGACCCTACTGCTTAGTTCCTTCTCCAAGCAGAACACTTTCCCAGGCTCCGCAGACCCACGAAAAGGTAGCTGTGGTCCCCTTCAAAGGAAATGCTCTACTGTTTTTGGAGACTGGAAATATGCTAAAAAGCAAAACGTTAAGGCTATGTGGTCAAGCCAGTGCAGTTAAGTGGGTTATTTCCCATCAGGTGAGGCAGGGTAACTTGTTCTGAGCATGCTCTCAGCCTGCTTTAATTGAAGGACATCATACCTTAGCAGAAAACCTCTCCCTGGAGGTTCAGACAGGGCAGGCCTTGCCCTTGCCATTCCTTCTGGCCTCAGCTGTACCTTCCTGCCCTCCCCACCAGCTCCCCTGTGTGAGCCAGCCCAGGGAGACAGAATGGCAGAAATCAAATCCCTCCTGAAGTGTTAGTTCTAATGGACTGCTGACACTACTGGAGGAAGCCAAGTGTCAGTGAGGAGGAGGAGGAGAAGGGGGTGAGAACAGGAGCTGGGGACAGCAGTGGGGAATGGGACTCCCTCTTCAGCCATGCCAAGCTGTTAGACAGGCTCAGCTGTAGTGTCCAGCCACACCTTGAGTTACACCACGCGTTGCACTGAGCCTGCCTACGAGCGTGCGTGAGATCAGTTACCTGCACTTACCTGATGGGCGGTAACGTGGCTATCTGCCATTGCTCAGTTTTATTGTCCCCCTGTTAGTGCAATTGTTTTCTCGTTCAAGGCTGGCTTTACCTGAAGCCCTAAAGGAAGGGCTGGCATTGTGGGGTAAAGTCCCAATTGCTGTTGGGGCAGACCTGAAGAGCTTAAACTTTTGTGTACAGGTCAACCTGTGGGTGGGTTGTTAGATGGAGAGCCAGGGATAATAAACTAGATTCAGGGAAGTGGAAAGAACATGCTAAATTAGCATGCCCGTGCAGCAGTGTTACAGAAGGAGCTGAGGTAGAAGGACATTTTGGTAAAAGATGGATCTCTTCCAGCTTTACACCTTCACAATGTGGACAATTACCCCTGAGATAGCTGGCAAGGCTCCCTTTAGAGTATCCTGGAGAGAAACAAGCTGAGGACACAAGTCATTCCATCCTGATGTATATATACACACCTACAAGTGATAAATACTTCTCTAACTTTTTAAAGGGGCCAAATACTCCACAAAGACCTCTTTTGAATGAGAGCCTCATGCACTATGGGGCCTGGTTCTTCCCAGCTGAGAATCCAGAGAGCCTTCAGTGGGTGGCTCAAGCATGCTCTTGGCCAGAAGAACCCCACCATTTCTCTCCCAGGATGTGAAACATGAGGAAATGTGAGCAACATATTTCTCCATGTTTTCAGAGTCATAGGCACATTCTCATCATAAAGCAGTAACTAAAAATTGCATCAGGCTCAGAGAGAAAGGTAGTGATGAAAGAAGGAACTGCCTTCCATTCATCCAAGAACAAAGAACAAAAAGCTTTTGAAAAAAGAAGAAAATTGCCACAAATTCAGCATTGTTCAGCCCTGGCGCGGATTATTTCTCTGCAGTGCCATGCTGACTGTGCAGCTGCTTCTTTACAACTAAACCTTCACACCTGTAATGTAGTTGGTGTCAGTCTGTTTTGAAAACAGGATCTTAAGATCAATTATTTGTTGTTTGGGAAAGTGTTGTTTGGCTGCCTTCAAATGGCTAGTAGTTGCTACTCAAATCCCATTTTGAATTTTAGTCTAAATTTAGGGGTCTGTAAACACCAGAAGAGATAGTTGTTCAAAACAGCATTGCACTGTGTGGAAGCCCAGGTGTCTCTTACACTGTCTTGGCAGCTGCAAGATCCTGCCAACACACCTGAGTCTGCCGGGAGCATAAAAAGGCAAAATATTCTTTGGTGCCAGAAGTAACTCCTAGTACAGATGCAGTTGTACTAGCAATATAGCACTTCTAGTGATACCACTTGTTTCCTTAAAGGGGTAAGGATTTTTTTATAGTAATGGGAAGCAAAGGATTGTCAGCTTAGCCGTATCCATACAAGGGATGTTTTGTCAATAGAGCACTAGGTCAGAGTTCCCTTGCACAGCTGCAGCACAAGATGTGGTACTTGCTGTGCTTGTCCTTGATGTCTGTACATTTTATTTCCTTTACCAAAGATTTCATCTGCTGACTTTTACCCACCCTATTCTTTGAGGGCTGTTGCTGATGGGCTATTCACTTCTTCACACTTCTTCACACTTCTTCACAGTTTGCTGAACTTCCCGTGTATTATTTTATGAAATAGTACCCAATAGTCGCCCATCACATACAAAATAATGGTTACTCATAATGCATCCAAGATGCTTACCTATGTATAAAACACACATTTCAAAAAGATTTTCTTTTCCCTCCGTGACCTTGGGATTAATCTGACATTTATTTCAAATGAGGAGCAGGACTGGCCATGATATGATCTTTATTTGGTTTCTCAGTATATGCAGAGAAATATGCACTCTTTCTGTAACATTTTTGAGAGGAGATGGGCATACAAATTGAGGACATTTTCTCCTTGAGAAAAGTCTGTATCCCCTTGCCTTGAGTCCTGCTTATAAAGAGAATATGCAAAACAATGCAACCATTTAGGCCTGCTAATATCTGATCCTCCAAGGGTTAAATAGTCTCACTGAATAGCAAGAGTTTCACTTCCTCTCTTTTAGAGACAGAACGACACTGTATGAAATAATGTGTTTATATTCCTTTCCTACTCCAAACAAACTCACAACACAGCAACATGACTAGTGTGTCAAGCACTCGCACATTCCTTTAGCACAGAGCAACTGATAGTTTTTGAAGGCTTTTATTTCTCTTTTCTCTAAATAGAAGTGATCCTCAGAAAAAAAAATGCATTAGAGAAGATGAGAGAAGTAATCAGTCTGGAAATAAGCCTTTGCCTTGTAAGATCACTTTCAAGTGTCCAACATGATATACAGTGTCTCCAGAGACAAGTAACTCAGCAGATTTCTATGGCTCTGCCTGCGACAAACATGATAGATGCGTACTCATTTCATGTGAATAAATTTAGGCTACTGCTAAATAATCAGGTTGGGTAATGTAAAGGAGAATGTTCTTACAGAAGATATTTTCTAATGCATATATGCCCGTTCCATCACAGATGAACAACTTCTAAAAGATAAACTCATCAGCACCGCTCAGCAGCAGCTTGCAAAAATGTGGCTTGGAAATCTCTGTGTTGAAGTGAAGCACCTGAATGGGGAGAGAGTGGGGACAGAAAACAGAGATGTGAAAGGCTACTTGCGGGCAATATGATGAAAGCTGCTTAGCATGCATGCTCCAAATGCACTCTCTGCTTGGTCGTGGAGGAAATAGAATGACAAAATTGGTGACAAACCAGGGAAGGCACAAGAAGGAATGGAAGCAGGACACAAAAGTCGGGGAAAAGGTGTGTAAAAGGAAAAGGGACACAGACAGGGAACTGAAAGTGTAACTCACTATCCTACAATAACCTTCCTGTCCTCCAAGCGCAGTCTTGTTCTAGGGACAGCTGCACAAGCCATAATTTGAGGCAGGTCACTTGCTCGACCCATTTGTGTTCTCTGCTACCTTATATTCTGTAGCCACTGTAAACAGGAAACGTGTCCACAAGGATTCTGTGACCATCTACATGTGCTTGAAGGGTGCAGGTGATGATCCCGTGGAGAGAACGAGCTCGCTTCGTGACTCCACTTCTGTGCCACAGGGGTCATTCTCATTAAGCAATTTCAGTCGCCCTGCTCCTCTCCTGCGATGAGGATGGTCCCTGCTGTGTCAGCCTTTGCCAGTCATGTACCTGGCCAGCACCAGATAGCAGCTGCCATGCAGGTTCAGCAAGTGGCACTTTACAAGGAAGATGGGCAACCGATAGAGTGGCAGGCTTGGAAAAAGCATTTTGCCAGAAGAGAGGAATTGCGGGGAGAAATTCTCATGGAGAAATATTTTGATGCTCTTAATTTCAAGGAAATTCTCAGTTGCTTTTGTGAGCTGTCTGCTCAAGATTTAATATGTATGTGTATTCAAATAAAGGCCATCATATTTGCTTAGCAGCAGGAGAGCATTGCTGTGCGACAATGCTGTCTTGCACCCATCCTCGGGATCTGGCCAAAACAACCTTTCCATTTGACAAAACAAAAGTCTCCTGAGGTCATTTCTCTCAAAGATGATAATGCAAAACTATTCTCCAAAGCTTCTACTAATTTCATTTATTCTCATACCCTTGGTTATTTTATCTTTTACACCTTTTTTGACCAGTTGTCCCACAGTCTGCCTTCCAAGACTGCTATAATCTCAGCCTCAGTTTACAGACATGCAGAAATGGGAGACATTTGGCATTAGCTTGATCCTTAAACCCCAGGGACATGCTTCCAGGTCAGGCCACATTTGTGAAGTACAAAACAAAGCTGGTGAAGGAAAGAAAAAATTGCTTAATGATGAATGGGGAAGTCCACACTCCATGATTATTCAGCAGATGACAGAAACTCCGAGAGCTTATAGGGATCCTAGGGAGGAAAAAATGGAAACTTAAAAGACTGATGATAGAGGCTTAGTATTTGAAAACCATAAACAAATCCTAGTTAAGTCTCTCCTCTAGATGAATCATTGCGTCCAGTTTTAAAATGTCAGAAGATACTAATGTTAAAAGTGCTTGCTGAGATGGCAGTTCTTTTCTAAATCCCTGCTTTCAGTTGCTCCACACAAAGGTAAGGACCTTTGTAAGTAAAATTTCTCCTTTAACTTTGACTTGGAAACGAAAGATTGGGGACTTTTGAAACTCAATTTTAAACAATGCTACCCAGCATAAAATGTACTCTGTTGTTCTTCCAGAAAATGTGTGGCTGGCTGACATTTTCTAACAAAGCTGCCTGCCTTTATAATTTTCTAACAAAGCTTCTGGCCTTCATAATCTTCAGTCCTATGATTCTGTCAGCTTGGAAAAAAATCTTAGAGGAGGAATCCTATATAGATAATAGGGTTTAGGAAAAGATGCTCTGTATTTGGCAACAAATATCAGTTTTTACATTTGAAAAAAAAAAAGGAATTACTGGTAGTACACATTCTTACTAAGAGACTGGTAGGTCTCTTAAAAAGAGCTTGAAACCATTCTTGCAGTCACAAATAATTATCTGTTTTCATTAAAGGGGTTATTTGGAAGCATCATACAACTCCCATAAAAACTGATACTTCACATCCTGTTTTCTAAGTGAGCACTGCTCAGATAATCTTACTGCCATTCCTATCTAACCTGCAAACAGGCTAACTGCATTTAGGTTTCTACCTCGCTAAAGCTAGAGGAAAAGCAAACACCAGTGGTGTTGCAGATTCAAGACTGCAGCCTGAGCAGAACAAATTTTAGGAATTATACTGGTTGGAATTGCAAGGGCTTTGATGTTCACAATGGCCTGAATAAGGTGTCTCCAAATAGAAATAATAATTTAAAAAGAAGCAAGGATTTTAAAGATCAATGAATGTCTAAATGAGAGAGGAAGTGCTTCCTTTCTTTTTGTGCTTCAGCAGTGGTAATGACTGCTCTTAAATGATAACTCTATAGATGGAAATCTCTGCCTGGAAACTTATAGATCTCCATCTGAATTGTTATTAAAGAAAAAAAAAAGCAAAAAAAAAGAAAAAGCACAACTTTTGCAGCTAACAAGTACCCCACCTGATGCTGGAGCAGTCAATGTTTCCTTGAGCCCTGTGCAGGTATCATATACTCAGTACTTAGTGAAACATGTTAAACTCTGTTTTCTATTTCCAGTGCTGGGGACATCTGTAAGAAAATATAAAGGCTGAGAGTGTTTCATTTGTATACATTACTTTGCTTAGGAATCACAGAGGTATGTCTTTCTTTTCCTTATGTTTCCAAAGTAATCCCTGTTATAGAGAGGGAAAGAGGTGCTGGTAGCCAGCAGGCTAGTTCTCCACCTAACCAGTAACCTCTCTCTGGCTTAATTTCAGCAAGGCTCTCCAGCACAGGCTTCACTTTAACCACCTGAGATGTCCCCCTGGAGTCGCTGGGATGACTCATGAACTAAAGTTAGGCTGGTGCTTACGTATCGTGCTGACTGTGGGCTTCTGCGGCGTCTACTACCAGATGTTTCAGAGAGGAAATGAAAGAAACTCTGTAGTGGACAGTAAAGGGAATAATTTACTAACAGAAGAAACTTTGTATTGCTTCCAAATATCTGAAATGTGATCTAATGTAACTGTAGATGGTTTGGGCATTCAGACACGGGCTTAAACCATTTTTAGTCCAACTCAGGTCTTGATCTTTTATGTTTATTCTTCTGGCACCTTTTTTAGTGCTCCACACTGTCTGTCTACCTCAGAGTTTATCAATCAAATATGGAGTATCAATCAAATAGGAAAGGGCATGAAAATTTATTTATGCATTAGTATTTTTTTATGTAGTTACCACTAAATACACTAAATACAGAATTGCTGTGTAAGAATGTTAAAAAAGATATGATAGAAGAAATAAAAATGCTATAGCTTGGTAGAGGTAACCCTGTGTTGTAGTAAGACTGGAGTAAAAGATGATGGGCTTTCAAGTATGCCTCTACATTTGCAGCATGTACACTGTTTTCTTTTTTTCCCTTTCAACATATCTACCTTTCCTTTCGGTTGTCTTCCAGTATCTCCTAAAAGGAATATAGCACAACCTATGCAGAAAACCTATGCACAAGTAGCATAGTGTTGGGATAGCGTTAACAGGACCCTTTAGAGTGTAAATCTCAGAACAATTTTCTATGCCATAAGCGGCACACATTACAATAAAGTCTTTCATTCAGATTATATAACCCTGCACAATGCCCCATACTAGCCAGCTAATACAATCAAACAGCGCCTAGTTTTAAGTGCAGCCCTTTCCACAAATCAATACACAGGCAGGATACCTCTGATGTATTCTGCATATGCTACACAGGACAAATCTCACTTTGTAGGCCCTCATGCATTTTCTACCAGTGCTGTTTATTTGTCTGGCTCTGGGTTACAAGGAGTTTTAGGGGAAAGAAAAAAAGTATTTTCTAGTTCTTGGTTGTGTGACAGCGTCTGTCATATGCAGCCTTGCAGCAGGCTGGCACAACCTCAGTGACACTAAGTGCAAGATTTATTAATGGAAGCTCCTTCTCGTTGAGCACAGCTTTCTCCGAAGGCTGACAGTTCCTTTCCAAAGGCGCTGGAGGCGTCACCTCTGAGACCATTAAATCCCCAAGTGATGAAAGAGAAGTAGCGCTCGCCATCCCTTTTCCTTGTCCTGTATGAATTTAGCTCAGTGCCTCCAGAAACCACCCCATAACTGCTTGCATACAGGTGACCCTTTCACGCCTTGGTCAAGCATTTCTGCCTGCTGGCTCGTCCTGTTCAGGCTACTATTGCATTTTGGGGGGGCAATTTCTGCAGAGAGATCAAGTACCAAAGAGGCTTCAACTATGCTTTAAAAGCAGAGAGCCCTGGGCAGGCCAGGAGGGGACGGGGTGAGAAGTCCGTGTTGCTCGTGCTGGGCTTGGGGTGATCTGAAGAGGAAGAGAGGCCAACAAGGAAGCCGCCCTCTCTGTGAGCTCCCACCTTATCCTGAAAAGCACAAGGGTCGCGGTGCATGAATGGCCACGCTCAGAATATCACCAACTGCTTTAAATTCCTTCTGTATGAATTCAGGCTTTCCTTAAAGCCGACGGGAATTCTGCCAGTAATTGCCCTTGCACCACAATTTCTACTTTTTATTATAGGCCGGTGAAGACTGACCTCTGTGTTTACTCTGAAGATGGCACAACACTGATGTCTACTCTGACACAACAAAGAAAATTCTTGTGGATCTTTATTTCGCTTTTTGACTAGTTCTTTTCATCTGATATGGCAGATTCCTTGCCAATTTTAAAAGGGAAACAAAGGTCTGTTCTTTCTATGAAGTGCTAGATTTACAGTTGGCTTCCATCTAGAGAAGCCCTTCCCACAATTTATTCAGTCCAGAGCAATATTGTACATAGCAGGAGATGCAACCCTGACTGGTATTTTAGAAAACTCTTCTGCTCTCGATGCAGAGGAGCCCGGCAAGGAATAAACAGCTATGTTGTTCAGACCAACTAGATAGCCCTAACTAGCTAAAAAGTCCTTAGGGTCCCTAAAGAGTCCTAAAGGCAAATGCTTTTCTGTTATTTAGCTTTGAATCTACTTAAGTGCCCACATGATATGCACAGCCATCATCAGTGTTGCTCCATACTGAATTTAGAATATAATTCAGAACAATAATGAAATACTAAACTGGACAAGGGCATGCAAATGGGGCATATTCAGTGCTGAGTGAATATGCAGATTTTCCTTTGGAGAAGTGCTGTAACAGCATCTTATTGGCAATGTGCTATTTTTCTTAACCCCACACCTTAAGTTTTAGTCTGGTAGAGAAGGAGGGTTCTGCATTAGGTAGTTCCTCTCTGGCGGCTTTTGAGCAGCACTGGAGCAAAGAGCCGTCCCTCCGGGGAATTCTTGTCTCACCCCGGCGGCTGCTGCTCGGGCCAGGAGCTCTTGCACAATAGCTCGTCGGGCTGGGCAACCAGGGCTGGCTGCAACCATGGAGCAGTCTGTCTGCTCCGGGCTTTGCAGTCTGAGCTCCCTCGCCTACGCAGGTGGGTCAATAATACCAGGAACTTTGAACACACCTAGACTCATCCGCACGCACCAGTAGCAAAAGGTTTCTGGGCATGGGACCTTCTGAAATACATTAACTTGCGCTTGGGACTGGCTTAGCTTCCAGTCCACTTTTGTGCCTACATAACGTGCACAACCATGTGCTGCTCAGACTGAACCTACAACCTCTCACCCGCTGTGAATGAGGAAGAAGGAAAAGGAAAGGAAAGGGCATGAAAGCTCTGTGGCTATTGCAAAGAGTAGTTGCAGCCTGATTCCCAGCATTAAGGCCTGGGTCTGGGGGACTCCCCTCAATAGGGCTACCATCTTTTAGCATTTGCTATGTATTGCCACAGGAAACTTCTAACCTGTCTCACTGTTTGGTAAGAAGCAAGAGTACCTTAATGCAGAAAAGTTGCAGCTTTCTAAATAAGATTTTAGTTCTACGCCCTAATGTTACATTCTAAGTCCACCTGGGGAATGGGGCTGGGGTGGCCTATGCGCCTGTACCAGGTCCTCGTGCAAGGGGATATTGATATATCTGAGTATCTCCCCTGACCTGGTTGATCCACTACACAGAGGATAGATAGCATCACTCGAGAGAGAACTCCCCTTTAGCTCCACTTAGCTGATGTGAAAACTGCAAACTGCTTTGCCTCTCCAAAGAGTTTAATGAAAATTCTCCAAGGGCAGTTTGACCAACAAACCAAAGTGTTTCAAGCGACCCTCCACCTGTAAGGGTTGGAAGAGTGATGCACGGAGTCTGGGCTGCATTCAGCCCCTGAAGTCCTACCATGTGAGTGACACACACATGTAGTAAAAAGCAGAAGGTGGTTCTGAATTTGAATGGCAAATATCCAACTTGCTGGTATGCTCAGGTGAAACACCTTCCTAACGCTAGCTTCTTTGCCATACGCATTAGATATACGACGTGGCTCCCACTACTTTTTTTTTCAGGTTCACTCAGGTTTTTTTCATTTTACAATGTATAACCAGGGGTGAAATGTTCCATGTTTTTTTCTGAGTAGAAAATTTGTTTTTCTAAATGCACTGATACGTATAGCAAATTAAATTGGTATATTAAAAATAGCACATTAGGAGAGCTCTTATGCAAGTAAAGAGACTACACTGCTTAACGGCTTTATTGAAAAAGTGTCTTGTAATGCTCACTTCATTCTTGTAAACAATACATCTTTTTAAATACAGACTGCAAAAATTACACACAATACTTTGCCTCAGGAATCTGCTGGCTGATTTTCTGAATCACTGTTGTTAGTATAGTGACTGTGGGTGTTTAAAAAGGGTTCTATATATAATTCCGAAGAGCCATCTCATTCAGTTGCTGCAACTTATTTTACCACTTTCTCCTGATTCATTTTTTTTCTGAATGCTGCACATTTTAAGAGTACAGACTGAGCAAAAACGCTCAATATAGATCATCATAGTTTGCAGCTCCATGACTTCCCAAGAGGTTATTATATCTCAAGTAGTGAGAAACAAGTCTCACTGAGTAGGAAATTATTCCTTTGTGCAGTATTATTCAAGCAATTAGAAATCACACTGTGTACAAAATACGAGATCTCTAGGTAGCAATTTCTGCTGTTTTATTATGCCTACTTACATATGTAGCTACAGAAAAAAAAAAAAAAAAAACCAACCTTTGTTAACAATACAATACTCTTTAGACCAAACTACTAACAAATTCAGAAAAACAACAATGTACTGCAAGTGCAATGCACCTTTCCATTGGCTTTGGAGATCTCAGATGGCCCATTCCCTAATCTCCTGGTTTAGTTTCCCTGCTGTTCATAGATTCTCCTTTTGGACAAAGAAAGTGGGGTATAGTTCTTTGAAGTCCACTACAGCAATACTTTATAGCATGAAGAAGTCCCAGTGAAGCAAAAGGTAACATGCAGTGAATACACATTGCTTCTAACAGCATTCCCGACTTTTGCTGCTCCCAAACACCCCAAAATGGATCTTGGTCTTTTTCAGCAAGTGTATCAGACTGCCATAGAACTAAGCACAGCCTTTCTAAATATTTTCTTCTGAAAATGGCTGTGGTCAGCCATTTTCTTTAGAAAATTAAGTTGGTTCAGTATATTAATTAGAAGCATCACATTAAAGCCATCTATGCAAATTATATAGACAGGTGCTAATAACATCTAACCTTGAAATCTGGTCTTCTAGAGGACCAAAGCTTACTACATACCCAACTTTTACAGTTGATCTTGTATATAGACAAAGGCAGAAGTAGACTAATTTCTTTGGAAAGCCAGCTAGGATGCCTTCATTGATATCTGCGTCAGACACTGATCTACCAGGCGCTTTACAACGATTAATGGCTGAAGTCCCATGACATTCCTGTCATTCCTGTGGTATTGAGGTGGAAAATCATGACTAATACCTCGCTAAAATTCACATGGTCAGTGCCAGATATGATTACAGAAGCAAGAATTCCCATCTCCAATGATTCTGGGATGTTTCTGCTTAACTAGAAGACATTTTCTGTAAGGAAGCAGGAAATGGATACTGTGCACTATGGTCCAGAGTTTAAAAACGATCACTCTGGTGGGAACCTGCAGATGTATGTTAGGCCAATCCAAGCCATTTTAGAGCACAGAGAGCAGCGTGGTGCCACCTCAGTGTTTCCTTGGAGCGCAGAAGTGAGCGCATGACCCCTTATTTATCGCGCCGTAACTGCCAATACATCAGTCCATGACTGGAGGCTGAGGACGGGGTTTCCCCTTTCTTCGGGGAGGCAGCAGACCCACTGTGAGTTACGTCTTGGAGATACCTTCACAGCTAGGTCATCACAGCTTGGATATGGCTATGGGTCCCCACACCACACAAAATTGCCAGCCACACTTCAGAGAGCTTCAGAGAGCAACTTGTGGAGTCATGCATATGCTATAGGGCTGGGGGATGCGATGCCGAAAAGCACAATCCGGGGCACACTGTGGCCCCGGAACCTCAAGGTTTTGGGAGTTGGTGCAAGTCACGCCATGCTGCCAACAGCCCTCCTCCCTGTGAAAGCAGCCGTAAAAGCCTCAGCGCAGGGTGGAAGGAAAGAGTGGGGGCGAGAGAGGGAGAAATGCGCAAACCCTTCTGCGTGGTTTCGTAAGGCTTCCCGTTACCATGGCAATGCGCACGGCATAAATGCCGACACGGATTTCCCCGGCGGCGGCGCGTTCAGCCGCTCCGGCGCTGCGGGCCAGACTGCCGAAGGGGATTCCATCGGGCCCCTTCCAACCTCCTCCCATAAAACTGTGGATGATTTTTCAGTATCAACCCAAGCACTCCTGTGAGCAAAAGTGCTCTTTGCATACACTGAGAGACCTCAGAACGACTTAACGTTCTGGTCACTCCAAAAAAACAGTGATTTTTTTGCACATGGAGGATTGCATGCTTATGAATTTGTATTCAGGCTAAATAACCAATAATAAGACTTAAGTTCTTAGTTGCTCTTTGCCAAGTTGCCTTTTTTTTGAAGTCTGACTCAGAACAAGCTTTTCTACTAACAGTCTGCAAACAAAACTGCCAATGCTGTTGAATTCTGAGTTGTAAAGCAGTCGTAACAGATTCAGGTTAGCCAGTCAGTGAGAAGCATAGCCTAAAGCTAAGTACAATAATTAAAAAAAAAAAAAGACTGTGTGTTTCATAGCACAGAAACCCTTTGGCTGATTTTTTCCAGGATGTTTGCAGCCTTGTAGGGTGCAGACAGAAATAGGTGGGTTTTGTTTTAAAATACCGAACGTGATCCTATGTCTAGAATCGACTCACTACCCTAAACCAAGGTCTCCTTATCTCCTTATTCATTCGATAACCAAATTTGCCCAGGCATCTCTTTTCCATTTTTCCCTCTGTATTTTCAGCACAGAACGGAAAAGAAGAAACAACATATTAGATCTATGCAGAAAGACAAACTACTTCAGAAGGTGAAAAGCCTTTCTTCATTTTGAAATGAGAATTGCTTTTAAAATGAGATTGCTAATTCAAACTAAAATCTAAGGTGGCGCAATGTGGTTGGTGAAAACACGTAAGTTAGATGGGTATATTACATACTGAAAATCCACATAGGTTAACCCAACATGCGTGTTAAAAAAAAAAAAAGACAAAACAATGAGAGAAATGCATTTTGAAATAAATCCATGCTAGGCTGAATTTCTTCCTGTACTAATGCAGTCCTTGGTAACAAGAGTCTGATATGGAAGTAGATGGGGCTGAGAGCAGCAGAAGAGTCATGAAAAAGCCAGCCAGTATGACGGAAGAATCCTTCCCTGGTACCAACACAGTGTCGCTTCTGGCAGGTCGAAGTCTTTCAGAGCAGGACTTAGGCTCCCTTTAACTTCTGGATGATGCAGGGAGAGGTCAATATAGCTCAAATGTTAGGGAGGAGTAAAAGAAAGCCAATGTCCCTCTTAGCCTAATTAGGATGGGTTTGTAACTGATACCACGACAAAATAATATTTCACTAACTCCAGTTCTACGAGAGTTTTTAAATGAGTCTGAACTTTTTCCTCTAGCAAAAATGTCATTTCCTCCTCCCTCTCATCACTCTTCCTCTGCAAACAATTAAAAATAACAAGATAGAGTACCAGATGAGTTTGGAAAGGAGGAAAATCTGTCTGCAGTGAGTGAGAGCTAGTCAAGATGTATATTTATCACAGTGAGCACATTTGAAACATAGTTCTATTAGGATTTTACTGTAGTCTCATGCTATAAGACAAGCTTCATGCTATAATAACAGCTTCTATACCTCTGCACGCTTGCAATACTTGTAATTGAAAACTCATCTAGGAACTGGGAAATTGAACTGAGCTTTCTTTGGATACAACATCATATTTCAAGGTGAAATGATTCATACAGTGACATGAGGGTGAAAGAGACACTGTATCAGTCCCTTCTGTTGGTGACAGCCACCTTGTCTTAACTAGTTGTTTTACTGACTTTCATTTCTATCTACCAACCTTTGACCACAGCAGAGCACATGAGCCACAGTATGTGGGTCATACTTGCTTCTTGACTCTGAAATCAATAATAGAGACTATGCAGTGGAGTCAAACATAACTTAAAAAGGGTATGGAAAATACCTGGCTTGTATTGACAAAATATTTCTCAGCTGTTAGTTTGATTCTGAACTGAGACCTACCATCTCAGATAAATCCGTGTAAAATTGAAAGAAAAAAAGTGCTTCCTGATCATGTGGTTCTTTCAGGAATTAACTATTACATATTGGTAACAAATGTCGTTCTTACTGAGTGAGATCTATAGTCTATTTAACCCAGAATCCCTTTCTCCAACAATGGCCAAAACTGGATGCCTGGAACAGTATATGGAAAGATAGCAAGCACAGTATGATAGTCTATAACTCAAGGACTTCCCTACTGTTATAATCCTGGCACAGATTTTCATTACCATGAGAATATTCTTTTTATATTGAGTAAGAGTCTGTCTGCATTTTGATGGCCACAAATGACAGAGCTACATTTACCCATCACTTTTGCCTTGTATTTACTTCCATACGCCCTTCTGAAGAGCAGACACTATTTTTGACAAAGAAGGTGAATGCTACTCTGTAACTCCTGAATTTCAAGGAGTGCTTGTAGTTCTTAAATGCTCAAGGAGAGACTTACCTTGTAACGGGACTTTTTCTGGGCTATTTGTGCAATGGCAGAGAAAGGACTGTTCCTAACAACTCAGACTGTTACTATTATGAATAAAATATATGCTCTGTATACATATTTATAATGGCCCCATCATCACAGATGTCAATTAAACTTGCATGTAGCCCACTAGAATGAAATAAAATTTGTTTGCAAATTGGGAAATGCTGATCAAAGACATGTTGAAAGCCTTAAAAATTGCAGAAACTAACCTAGACAAATGTTACAATTAAAAACATGTAAATCTGGTAAATAATGTACTGATGTGACAATATCATGGACCTGAAAACAAGGATGTCCCTGGTAAAGCTGTGTATTAATACAAAGACTGGAAAAAGCATCCAAGGGATAATATCCATGTAACCACTTTGCATTCATCAGATACCTTTGACAATCTTGTCTGCATTCTGTCTACTAGCACTTGAAAAGTCATTCTGAGGTTTAGAGCTTTCTGAGGAAAAAGTATCATTCCTCTGCTTTTTGTTTCAAATTTATGTGGAATTTCTGCACTTTCACCTAATTTTGGAACAATTTGAAGGACAGAGCTGTGCTCTGAGCAGTCTGCACTTGTTTTGTGCATAGAAATGACTGAAACTGTATTGAGAGTATAGTGATGTGTGACCTGTAATCTCAGACTAAAAAGATGACTCTTTTTAGAGTCAAAAGATGGCTCATCAATGCCACTGCCCTACAGCTAGGCACTCCACTGAGTCTTGCCCATAGGAAGGGTATCGTAGTCTAGCTAAGTCTACCCTACAGGCAGGTAAACACATTCAGAATAAGTGTTTGCAATGATCTGGGGAAAAATCAGGACGCACAGCAGGGAATCTATAGCAAACTGAGATTGTACCTGCAAGATTTAACAAGGAAACATTTTCTCTAGCGTCAAAGGAGCTTTTAAAATGGACAGAGAAAAGTAGTTATAATCTTCTTGTAAGTTATCAAGACCTAAAAAATATAGAAAAGATCCTTCTATAGCAGGATTCGCAAAAACATACACCACAATCCAGTTAAAACTGATAATACGCTCTGCTTACTGCGCTGTTCATCCCACGATACTGAACTCTGAAGGCAGCAGTGTATCTGTGTGTGTGCTTAGGGGTGAGTGTGACAGAGAGAACCTGGGATGTTCCAAATGCAGTTTCTTCCAATCTGACTGTATTTAATGAACGAAAAATGGAATTTCAGAAACCTGCTGTAAGATACTGCTACCAAGGTTTGGTATGTGGGCTGCTGCTGCACGCCTGGTACGTGCACGTTCCGCTTGACTTCTCTGCAACACCTGCACGTGCAGGGAGCATCCAACCCCAGGTGCTAGGAGTTCCTGGGGATATTGTCTTATGACAGCCAGACGAAAAAAGAAAACAGAAACCCAGTGGGAGAGCTGGAGACTTGGCTTATAGCATTTAAATTCTGAATAGATTTGAGCAGTGCAGAACCTGAATGCAATTTCTAAATATTGCATTCAGACAATGCATTTTCTAAATATTTAAGCAGGCAATACAAATAAGAACAGCTAAACACAGTTCGTTGGGAGAAAAGAATATGGAGCAACAAGACAGGATGCTGTTTGGGTAATGTTAGGCATATTAAATGAATCTTAGCCAGTGCTGATAAGCCTGTCAATCCACAAGAGGGAAAAATGCCTTAAAGGAACCAAGCATAGCAGGACAAAGAAAATCTGTATTCAGAGTGGTACTCCGGGTGCTGGATTGCAGCTCTGATGAAGAGAGTGGAGGTGAAAAGGAGAAGAATATTGTATTCGGCATTGCTCTCCTGATTAGCAGGCATAGTGGCTGAGGTAGTATGAATTATTTAACTTGAAATAACTGTGTAAGTGAATGTTATCTCTGTTACTTTTAAGTTTTTTTTCTCCCAGTTTTATTAGATTTAGGATTAAGAAACATAAAAGGATACTGAGAATGACACACCTGGAAAAGAGTGCTAAGCGATATTCTCTGCTGTTTCTCATGGATGCTGCATTCACCACAATGCATAAAGGACAATCTCTACTCGAAGGAGCAGCGGGCACCCACAAATGGGTTGCTAACTTGACTTCTTGTGTTCTAGCTGTATAAGATGGGATAATATTTTTAAAACCACTCAAGTGCAGTTCTGAATCAGAAATCATATAAGCAAGTTAGCTCTGTGTTGTGCCAGATTGTAATAACCCTGGCTGACAGACAGTGTCCCATTAGCATGACTGCACGGGCTTCTGGACCACGGCAGGAAAATAAGCTTTATTTTCAGAACTATAGAGTGCCATTAAAAAAAAATTAGACATTTACACGAATGCATATTTCGTAAGTTTATTAAAATGCTTCGGTAATTAGGTATCTACCTTTTAAATCAATTTGAAAGTCAAGAAAAGAAGTCCTTCTAGGTCTTTCTGAAAATGGGATGCAGGCTCTCTGCCATGTAGATATTTCTATTATTTGTATTGTTAGCCACCTGAAAAAAAAGATGCAACCGAAGATTAAATGCATAGCCCCTACAAAAGCAGCACTTCTACTGCTATCCATTTTGGCTGTGGCCAGACCTCACTTCCTCCTCCTTTGCTTCAAGCATATTGCTGTGAGGAAGAAGACGAAATGTCTAAGCCAAATAAACACACAGACAAGTGGTGGCACATCCAGGTTAGCAGGAGGCACCGGGCCAGCATCATTTTGGGGACTTCAGGATCCATGTTAGGTTTTTGGTGCAACTGCCCAAAATTTCCTTCTAGTTGTCCCCTCCTTCTTGGGTTAACTATTGGACTTACACACAGATTTGCAACAGATTCTGGACTCAATCATCAGACTAGCTCCTAATAAGAGTCAGCCAGGCCTGCCTTATACCTCAACAGCATCTTGCAGCTGAATAAAGAGTTGATTAAGGACAATCACTGTATAGCAATTTTAGAGACCATTTTACATGTGACTGATAAGCAGACCATGCCTTTTCTTATTATTTTAGTGATCTGGACTTGGTCAGTTGTGGACATATTTAAGAATTGTCAAGTTTAAAATGAAAATCAATTCAGAATGTCTTCTCAAAAACAGCCTGCAACCAACAGTACCTTAACCTTACATTCTATTCTCTTCTTTGCTTCTACCCTGAATATTGTGAAAATTCAAGAATTCTCTTTTCCTTTTCAGTGCTCTCAAGAGGAATAAACAATCTACCTAATGGCTGGCTGCACAGCACATCATTTGGATCACCTACAATAACTCCAATGGACAGATGTAAAGAGCTGTTTATGTCAGGATCGTTTAGAAGTGATCAGGAACAAACTATGCTTGCTTCAAAGGAAAATTCAAGACTATTTATTTATCTCTCAGACTTATTATTTACCATCTGTGAGGGATAGACTCCATTTGAAGAGTGCTACAAAGCCACATGCTTAGGGAAGGTGATAGGAAATTCTATGCAAACAAAATATACAGATATAGACACAGAACTCCAAGCACACTTAAAATGGTTGTTCAGTCTACCAGATAAAATAAGCTTATACTTTATAAATATAAAAAGGTTTGAAATACTTTAGAGAAAAGAGAGGATTGCTGCAGTGTTAACATTACTAAGTGTTTATTACAAATGGTACTAATGATTAAATGCATTTTTCTATATTTATCCCCTTAATACACAAAAATCTTCTGCAACCAGTAGAATCCTAGCTATATGCATCCCATCTTGAGAGGAAAAAATGGCATTTTGTGGCTCACAATGCAGTGAAATGGGCACTTTTCATCTAAGGGTCAAGATATAGCAAATTTTAAGGGACCATTGCATCCTCATGCATTATGCATAGTGGAGCCATGCTCTTGTACAGAAGATGTCCTGGTAGACCAATGGCCAATGGATCAGCTATCTGATGAGTCTCACAGCTCATAGTATCTCCCATAGAGCAGAGGTTGTTGTACCTGAGACAATTCCAGTGGCACCTCTGAAATGACACTTCCAGTCTTGCTCTTGGAAGAGAGGAGTTTCTCCAGAGTTGCTTTAGCCGAAAGCCATCAGTTCAGTTGTACTAGCTGCACTAGTCCCTGAGGGTTCATTGATTATTTTAAAAGGGTCTATAAAAGGTAGTTATAAAAATGAGTCTCTGTCAGTCAGATTCACTACAACCAAGATAAAATTGTTATATATCTGCAAAACAGAAAAAAAAAAATCTGAAAATCACAGATTCGGGCTCCATCTGACTTCTTCCTTTCCTGAAGATCCTACTGGCAAGCTATGGAAATTCTTTCAATTATTACCAAAAATGACAGAAGATGAAGGCACTCGGCACCTTATAGGATCAGGTCCTTAATGTCCTCACCCTTCCTGGGAGTCTGGTGCTGACAGCAAATGAACTGGTAGCTCCTGCTGCTCCCACCAGCCTGGTTCTTTATGTCATCCACCTACACACACTCACACATTCATTCTCTCCCTCATCATTTATTCATTCAGTTTATTTATTTATGTAGGTCATTTTCAGTAGTAGTTTTACAAATAATGGCGGAAGCAAGAAGAGCAAGACAACAAAGTAAGGAAGAGAGTTGATGGCGTGCAGCGAATGGCATGGGAAGCTGCTCTGCTGAAAATGAGACATACACTGGAGGGTTGCTCCCATTTTTTTTCTCAGTGAGAGCCTGAACAAATTCCAGATAACATCATTTTTGCAAACCTGTGTTAGACAGTGAGTTCACACACCTGCTTTACCTGTGCTTCAATAGCTACTTGTGCCCTGCTCTCTGGACTAATATGGTCTTTCTGACCGTACTTGAGGCCTTTTAGACAGCTGTGACTCTAAATATTTAGAGCTCAATAGACAACCTCTGCATCGAGAGACCATCATTTTGGCTTTCTGGGCATTTGGTCCTTAACTATACTTAAAATTATTTAAATTACAATGGTCTTTGAAGGGCAGGCATATTCCCACTACCTAACCTGTGCGTCTATTTTAGACATCTATATTTCCTTTTAACCACCCTCCCAGATAACTCTCTTCTCTGCATTGAGGCCATAGGAAATCTAGGCAAACTGGCTTCCTGAAGGTGTGACTGGAGGTGTGCCCAGCTGCACACCTGTGTGCAGCTTTCTATCACAAACGGTCCTGCTCCTCCATCACGCTTATGCTTTCCTCTACTTTTTTACCTCCTCTTCCCCTTAATTTCACCTCTATGATCTCCACCCATGCTTCCTCCCCCTCGCCCTCCCCCTTGCTGAGCTGATTCAGCTCACTGACCTGGCAGAAAACTAATCCGGAGAAGTGAAGAAGGGGCAGTTTCCTGAAGGGTTAATGAGCCAAATCACTCAGTAATGGGTTAGATGAACATGAAAGTCAGCCCGAGGGTACGTCAGGATCTTGTAAGGGGGAGTGTGAAGAGCAAGAAGGAGTGTAGGGGTATAGGGACCTCTGAGCAGAAGGGGTTTCTTAGGCCTACTTATACCCCGATGATGAACTCTCTCTAACAGCGAATGTGTGGAGCAAGTAAACCACTAAGTACGAAATATGACCTTTCCTATTACAGAGTCCTTAAACTAATGGAGGAGGGTGTAAGAGGAACCAACCCCAACAGAGTTCTCAAACTGTGAAAGGGATTCCCCTTGGAAACAAGGCACTGGGTGAAATCTTGCATGTGCCATACTCTTGCATGTTCAGACCAAGGTTGGGTACTTTCTTCGAGGTATGCCTCTGCCAAAGACAAGGTTTGCATCACTGACGGCACTCAGTGCTCAGTGACAGCTAGTTTGGTGCAACTGAAGGGTCTGTGATACCTAACAGGTCAAAGGAGAAACTCTTGGACTCCTTAAATCTATGAAGAACAGATTGGAGAAAAAAAAAAAAAAAAAGGGTTCAAGCAAGGCCTGTTGGGTAATGAGGAAGTTAGCACGACTGATTCCCATCATTCTTCCAAAACAAGGGAGATCAGTAGTTTGTCCCTACTGATACCACCAGCCTCCTTTAGTTAACATGAGGACATCTCTCTTTCTTTTCATCTATTCTAGGTGCTGGACGTGAGTACAGAATCAGCAGTCTCTGAAATTACAGCCCTTCTCTCTATTTGAAAGAATAATTTTTGAATGTACCTGTGGCAGCTCAGCACTCAGGCACACCAGTGCACTGGAAAAGCCTTTGTCAATTCTGCTTCTCACATGCCAGTAAGAAATTACAGGCTTTGCCCCAATCCTTCATTACTCAGGCTGTGATGGAAGCACATGTGGAGTGCACAAATGCAGAGGATGCGGTATTAGATCCCAGATGGAGACCTTTGAGTCCTTTAAAATGTTATCTTCCTTCTGATGACCAAATTTGTAGCAGATACTTTATTAGAGTGAGGTTCCAAACTTCTCTTCATGGGTTAAGCACATTTATTTCCTATCTTTATTGTAACTTTTTGCAGTCTGAATGAATGTGTAAATCTACAATCAAAAAAAGAGATACTGAAGTGCCTTAAGTGCCTGTTATAACAACAGGCTGGATGCAAAGCACCTTTTTGTAAGAATCCTTAAACCAGGGTCCACTAGTGGCTTAATTAGTAAGCTCCCATTAGCTCCCAGTTAGCTCCCATTCCCATCGGTCATGACAAGTTATGGATCCTCCTCAGATTAAAAGCAGTCAGCATCTTGCTTTCTACAGTTTCTTCATTTCTTCAACTTTCTCCCTTTTCCTCTTTTCTCCGAATCAAAATCTCTTTGTTAAAAGTTTCCACCTGTGGTCTGGTTCTGCTGCAAACAGTGCGTATGGTTTTGCAGCAGGTTGGTTTCCTGTTGCAGCATCACACATCTTAAAGTGAACCATGTCTGTTCACACATCTGTTCAGAGGCAGAACCATTTTAAGAATGGCTGTTTGGGGCTAGTGGAAGATTATTAGTCCTTGGTAGAAGGAGGTTGGGTGAATCCTTTACAAAAGGAGGAAAGCAGGATGGTTTCTCTGTCACACTGAGCCTCTGATCCTTCCCTCCTAGATGAGAAAGACCATTTGTGGATTGATGTGCTTGGGCAAGTTGATCTCTTCAAGATAGCTCGTGGATTTTGTACTTGAGAATAAAGTTGCATCCTCAAAGGAGAGCCTAAATAAATGGATAGGACTGCTTGTTTTTTTCTCAACTATAAGATAAACTTCCCCACTTCACTGATATGTGGGAAAAAAGTCTCCATCTTCAGTGCTCTATGCTATTTTTCCTACACTTTCTGTACATGGCACTCTGAGTTTCTTTTTGTGGTGTTTCTTGTTTGCTAAAGTGTTCTAAATAAATTACAGTTTTCTTCTTTCTTCTTGAACAGCATCAGGCTTTTCCTCCAAAAAGTCTTTTGCTTGGCAAATAGATTTACAGCGGTTCCCTATGCTTCTGCAGGCTTGTTCCATTGTTATAGGTCCTCGCTCACTTACGTAGCCCATCCTAAGAAGGCTATAAAACCATAGCCTAAAAGATGTACAGATGTAACCCAGCTGTACTCTTAGCTAACACTGAATATTATGAATATTCATATCACAGGATCATATGAGAAAATAATGGCATGAGTCAAGTTCAACCTTTCCTGCTGCTATGTACTGTGTGTGGACACACACCTGCACTGCCTGTATTGGGGCATGTGTACAGGAGGGTGTTCGCAGCAGCTCAGGTGGGCATCAAAACTGGATGCAGTTCAGAGCACAAGAAGAGTCTGAATCCCCCAATATTCAAGCACCCATGTAAAATATTTATAATACTTATGGAATTGCATATTCATTCCTTCTGCCCTTCTACCTCTCTTTTTTTTGCTGTGTATACAGTTCCCAGCACAGTGAAGTCCTGGTGTGAACTGGGGGAATAAGGTTCTTCACATAAGGTAGTATTAGAATTAAAGTAGGAATAGTTCCCTTCAGTAGCATGGGACAACATCTTCTCCATGCTGAAAACCTGCTCAATTTGCTGTGATCTGGCACTTCCACTACAAACCTGGTCAAGGGAGCTAACTCTCTGGCAAGGGATTTTAAATCTATAAGGTGACTTTGCCATCTCAGTTTCACACTGAAAGAGGGTCGGCTAGGCAAAACTCTCAACCAAGCACAGAGGATCAGGCATGGGCAGATGGTTGAGTGAGGCCTTTACCAGCTTAACCTCAATTGCAGCAAATTTATTTAGCCAAATAAAAAACTGTCACATTAGGGAGAGAGGAAGGAAAATTGTGTGTGTGTTTAACTAATTCCATTTCTAAATTAATTTAGTTAAATCAGAATAAGTTTTGCATGTGAGCTAGGCTTATTGTCAGAAAAGCTAATTCTAAACTAAAATGGGAAATGGAGCAGTGTCATCCATTACAAAGGCAATATGGGCTGAAAGTACTGCTGAATTGCATGATGGCTTCTAAAAATACCAGAATGCAATGGATTAAGAACAAGTGAGTTAATAAGGTGTTATACTGCATTCTGAAGGCTGCTTAAAATTAGCTGTGAATGTTCTTTTGCTTGTCCTAAATACACCGTGGAAAGACATGGGCTTTTTGCATATGTTTCAATCTCACTTTGAGCTGCCACACTCTAAAGTCTGGCTCTGCAAGGACTAGAGGGCCAGAGATAGCTTTGCTATTGCTCTTCTTTCTAATCATGTTCTCAAGCCTGAAGGAAACAATTTTAATAAGTGATATAGAGGTGAAGCTCAGTCATTTCCCCACATAATTTATTCAGGGTGTGCTACAGTGCCATTGTACCAGTATGATATTTTCTGTTGAGAGGCATTTTCCAAAGAAGTGCCTATTTTCAGGATCGGACAGTTTTCTAAAGAGAAAATGGAAGAAGCAATGGACTACAACTTTCCTGACTGAACTCCAACTTAAAGTAACACATTGCTGTGATTTAGTGAGATTCTCTTTTGCCTTCTCCACATGCTTGAGCTGTGCAGAACACTGGCAACGTTTTGCATTTTGCAGACTTGGACAGCATTGCACACAGCCTCAGCCTCCAGTTTACCTTTATAATCCATGGGGCTGTGAACCTTATTCTAAGCTAAAGGTATGTTGCAGAAAGTGTGGGCAATATGCAGATCCTAAGAAGATTTTGTGCACCACAAAAATCTCTAAACAACTGTTTGGCCAGACACTGCCTCACTCACATGAAGTCTGTCCTGCATAACAGCAACAACTAATTTGGTACATGAAGTTTATGTCTCCAGGGGGACTGGGAACCTTATCCAGAGGCGATGGAACTCTCCATCTCCATTAACTTATGTTCCCGAACTGGCAACGGCTGGAATTTCTCTGTGTGTGTGCGTGTCCCTGCTGCATCTGAGTGCAATCAGCTCCTCTTCTCCACAAGCAGAATTTCCTCCACTAATCCTCTAGAGAGTCAATATTCCCACAAGAACTAACAATATAACATTGTCTCTTTGTAGTGTAGTTTTCTTGCAGTTTTCATGGATCCCTCATTAAAGAGTCCCTGGAGTTCACCAACAGTCAGAGAAGCTTGGAGTCACACAGCTAAACATGTTATCCAGCTGTTTGGTCTCAGGATTCAAACCTGTTCTGGCATCCCCTTTTTGCCAGAGCTGTCATCTTCCTTGGCCTTTTGAGAGATAGGTAGATTCAAATGGCTTCTCCTAACTGTGTAAGAAACACTAATTTATCATTTCTGAGAAGAAAAAAATGTGCTCATAGTTCAGATAAAAAGGAAAGTCTAGGGTAGGACCTTAGCTTGGAAATTCAGACAAATCCCTTAATATCCTAAGCGCGGGTGGAGGACAGCAGCTCAGGCATAAATCCCACATCCTTGCTTCTGTGAATGAGGGTCTCCATTTCAACACTATCCCACTATAGCTGTAGATCTACAAAGCATTTTCAGTTAAGCACATTCTCATACCCACCGTTGCCTTAGGAGAGCATGAGCGTTTGCACTGTCTGCAAGTATTAGGCAGCAGCAGTTATATACAATCAAGCTGTCTATTGCTAAGTTTAGGACAAAATACTTCACAGCTGCAGTCCTTCTCCCACTGGGTATGACTAATCAGATCTCCTTCCCTGGTATTTGCTCCATCTCTTTAGGTGTTTGTGCAGATAAATTGTTTTCACCAAAAATGCTTTCATGTTGAAATAAATGCTCGCTTTGCATTTCTCCCGCATACATGTTGTGTTTTTTTTTTTTTTTTTTTTCTTCAAATTCTGTGCATAACACTAAGTGATAGACAGGCAGAAATTGCAGGTTTTGGATGATATTGTCAACTTTTTCAAGGCAGTGACTGAACGGTGCAATTCATCGCCGCAGTGCCATGAGCGAGATCAGGGGCTCCTTCTCCCTTTGTCAGCTCTTCAAAGATGTGGGGTCCAGAAAGGATGTCACTGTTTTGCTCCTTTTGTAGAGTTACTTGTGAACAATGCATTTTTTTACTCACAGAAAATGCAGCTTGTATGGCTGAAATAGTAAATTGAGCTGTAATTAACTGAATTACAATAATAATGAAACCACACTCTTGTGAGAAGAGCAAGGCCTTTAGTGAGCTTTAGTTCCAGCCTGACAGAGACAAACTGATTTAAAATTTACAGTGGATGTCAACATTGCTAGAAAAGAAGTAGAAGCTCTGACTAACTAATGGCTATATTCAGCATATAAAAAAATAGCAATCCATTTTGCATCATTATAAGAAAAGGGACTTTTGTAAATTCAAATAAAATCAAAGATCCTATTTTGTGACTTGGAGAATGTTTCTTTTCTTAAGCTGTGCAAAACATGTAACTGGGCCTGCAGTGTACTTCACAGAACTGGACAAGCGATGCTCTATTTCACAGCAGCGCACTGTATCACAGAGCACAAGTGACTGCCAGGGACCTCTCTGTCTGCTGCTGGATATTTCAGCAAGGCTTTTGACACTGTCCCTCACAGCATCCTCCTGGGCAAGCTCCTGAGTGTGGCTTAGATGAATGGACACAGAGGTGGATTGAGACCTGGCTAGATGGCAGAGCTCAGGGATCAGCGGTGCGGAGTCTAGTTGGAGGCCTGTAGCTAGCAGTGTCCCCCAGGGGTCAGTCCTCGGTCCAGTCCTGTTCAATTTGTTCATCAATGACCTGGATGAAGGCACAGAGTGCTCCCTCAGCAAGTTTGCAGATGATACGAAACTGGGAGGAGTAGCTGATACCCCAGAGGGCTGCTCTGCCATCCAGAGGGACCTGGACAGACTGGACAACCGGGCAGTGAGAAACCTCATGAAGGTCAACAAGGCCAAGTGCACGGTCCTGCACCTGGGGAGAAATAACCCTAGACACCAGTACAGGCTGGGGACCGACCTGCTGGAGAGCAGCTCTGCAGAGAAGGACCTGGGCGTCATGCTGGATGACAAGTTGACCATGAGGCAGCAGTGTGCCCTCGTGGCCAAGAAGGCCAATGGGGTCCTGGGGTGCATTAAGAGGAGCGTCTCCAGCAGGTCGAGGGAGGTGATCTTACCCCTCTACTCAGCCCTGGTAAGGCCACATCTGGAGTACTGTGTCCAGTTTGGGACCCCCCAGTACAAGAGGGATGTGGAGCTGCTGGAGAGAGTCCAGCGCAGGGCCACAAGGATGATCAGGGGCCTGGAACATCTGCCCTATGAGGAGAGGCTGAGGGAGCTGGGCTTGTTCAGCCTGGAGAAGAGAAGGCTGAGAGGGGACCTGATCAGTGTCTATAAGTACCTCAGGGGAGGCAGTGAGGAGGATGGGGCCGGCCTCTTTTCAGTGGTGGCCACTGATAGGACTAGAGGAAACAGCCACAAAATGAAGCACCAAAAGTTCCACTGGAAGTTAAGGAAAAATTTCTTGACAGTGAGGGTGACGGAGCACTGGAACAGGCTGCCCAGAGAGGTTGTGGAGTCTCCTTCTCTGGAGATCTTCCAAACCTGCCTGGATGCAGTCCTGTGCCACGTGCTCCAGGTGTCCCTGCGTGTGCAGGGGTGTTGGACTAGATGATCTCTAGAGGTCCCTTCCAGCCTTAATGACTCTATGATCCTATGATTTCCTACCATTCAAAAAGTAAATAGTTGCCAAACCTAATCATAGAAGCAAAAGAGAAGAATAAAAATATCATAGTTATGATTTTCAAATGTACAGTTCTTTTAAAACACTTTTTTAAAAACAAAATGGGCTCCCTCTGCACCCCTTCTAATAGGCAGAAGGAAGCAGAGCACTTGCATGGTAACCTAGAATCCCTTCCTCTAATATACACAAATACATTGGTGCAGAGGGAGATCTTCTGTAGGTAGAATAACCCTGTGCAATTCACAGATCTGGCACTTTTAACACGAAGTCCCAAATTAGCAAAGGATATAATATAATCACTAATAAAAATAGAGGTGATAAAACTCATCCTTTGCTTTGTTTTATTATTTTGTGACTACAAGGTCATCAGTATTTTTCAATTGGACTGCTAACTTTACAGAGAAAGTTTTGCGTTTATACAATCTAGATATTTTGACTATTGGTATGTGTTTCAGACACAGTGATGCATGCTACCTCACTAGAATTTAAATACATACTTTAATTTTTAATGAATACAAGTTTAAGCTTCATCATTCCACCATAATGCAGCACTGCACTAACTGATATGATGTGTGGGAGCTCATCTATACATTACCTGGTTCTGGCTTCCTCTCTCAAGGATGGAAGATACCAAACTTTTATTACTCATCCTCTATAGAGGTATTCAGATGTTATATTGCTAAATGCTACAACCATGTTCATAAATAAAACAAGCTATTAGTAAGAAATCCTCGTGGCATATAATTATAATCATTTTGTGTGGTTAAAAGAACACCTCAGCGCCAAGTGCGGGGCATGTTTGTGGGATTAAAGGGCTCTCTGATGAAAAGGACTGATGGATGGGAATGGCGGGTCCCTTAAACACAGTACTGCAGCTGTCCAGCTCAGCTGGCCCGAGCAGGGGGAAAACACAAGCACAGAGGTGTGTTAGCACAGCGCAGCCTCGGCCACGGGCTGGCTCTTGTGTTTCAGGGACCTTTCTCGTGGGATGTGAGCGGACCCCACAGCTGATTGCAGAGGATGTCCCTGTGACACCAGGACGGGAGAGGGGCTGCGACACTAGAAGGCATCTCTTCAACTCCTCCATGCGCCCATTTTTCCTACCAGGCATTTCCCGGACAGAAATTTTCTGTTGCCTGTGTGCAGCATATGACTGCAGCCGTGACCTTGTGGTCCACAATCAGATAATTTTTCGTGTATGCACCCAAAGAAACTGAGAATTTATAATGTTGCAGAAACCATGGGTTCCAATCAGAACTCAAGGTACATTATCCCTTTTTTAATAACTTTATTAATCCAAATGCCATCCATCAATCTCAGGGGGCAAGACAGTTCACCCAGATGTTACCTATAAGCCCCTCCCCACCAGCAAACACACATCTTATCAGGTCTACGTGCAAGTACTGTGCAGGAGGCCCCTTCTCTCTCCTAAGTCCTCTGCTACCCTTTCCAGCAATCGCTCCCCCTTGTTTCTTCCTCCCATAGTTTTGTTTCTACCACCCCAGCAGACTTCTGGAACCTATTTCCATTTTTCTTTTTACTGGAACCTATTTCCAACCTATTTCCTCTTTTTCAAGCTGAGGTTTTGAATTCAGACACAATGCTCCTGCTTCTTTAAAAGCTCTTGTATCAGAAAGTCATAGTGCTGCCAACTTCAAAGAAGAAAATCTAAACATACATTTATTCTTACAAGAGTCCCATCTAGGCTCATTGCTGTATTTTTGAACTCCTAATATGCATCTCCAGCACAAACAGCTACCTCTGGTGAGTCTCCCAGCAGCAAGACTGTTGTGTGAAAACACATGTAATTCTCAAATTCCTAAATTTTTCCTGTGGTTGTCTTTTCCTTTTTTTTTTCTCTTTTTTTTTTTTTGTGTGAAAACAGCATCAAGAGCTGCTTTCCTAAGCAGAGTGAGGGAAGAGCTCAGTAGGACTCCTGCAAATGCTCTGATTAGCCTCTCCTCTCCAGCACACACGGAAAAAGGCAGCCCAGCAGAGGCACCTTCCCCTCGGCAAGGCTGAAGAATTGGGGAGGACTAGAGCTCCCCTGAATCTTGCCAGAGCAGCTCTAGTAAGGGCTGGGTCGAATCACATCACATTTCTTCACCTGCCTTTTCAAAAACCCCGTCTGAGCCTGCACAACAGAAATCAATGGGAATTTGACTACAGGGAAATAAAGGAGACGGAAAGAAGGGAGAAGAATAATGGAAGTGCCTACCTTTTGAAGTTAAAAGTTCTCCTACTACATAGCTCAGTTATACTGTGGTGGGTATAAGTATTTTCTTCACTGGTGCAACTAGTTGGTCATAAAATGGGTGCACTGCATTTATCATGCTTATGAAGGAAGAGATTTTTATGCATTTGGAAAAAAAAATGTGTATTTGCAACAGCTAGGCAAAACCTTACCACGCTGAGCAAAAAAGACTAGTTTGCATCACCTAGACAGTATTTGCCACTTCATCCTTTAAAGGTTCTTCTTTTTTTAATAGCACAAAGCAGAAATTCCTTTCATCTGTGTATCAATTCTGTCAATTAATATCTTCCATTGACCAAAAAAGAAACTATCTCTAAACACATTTTAGGGATTTTAGGCATAAAAAAAAAACACAAAACAAAACAAAAAAAAAACAAAACAAACAAAAAAAAAGCAAAAACAAACAAATGCTGCGCCACGCAGCCACGAGCTGCCCTCTCCAGCCCAAGGCTTCTGGGCTCATCCTGCTTCCTCTTGGCTGCCCGGCAAACGACCCCCCGCGAAAACACAACTCCTTGCTCTAGCTATTGACATAGATACCTGCTTATTCTCTTTTAAATAAAATTGTTGGCTGCACGTTTCTTCTGTTGATAAATGTTTCCACTGTTTGCTTTTCTATTGGAAGGAGATGAACAGAACAGGTTTTAAATCAACAATTCAAAGCAAAGCAAGTCATATATATACATATATATGTATACACACATATTTAGCCTGACAAGTGGCACTGTCTTAACATATATTGCCTGAAGCTCATCTACATTTGGGGTTTCCTTGTAATAATAAAAACTCATAACATCCTCGTGAATTATAGCATTAAACACCCAGCACTTACTCCTCCCTATCTTACATGGCCACTTTGGTTACCAGAACACCTGAAAATCCATGATCAGTAATTTATGGGTCTTTAACATCATGCCCTTTAGAATCAATTAACTCAGAAGGCAGAAATACGTGAAAGCTCATTTTAAACCTTACATGGCTGCTCCCTTATCACTGGATCCCTGTGCACAGTGCCACTCGCGGCTCACTCCCTAGCGCCTTTGGGAGAGGATGTTTGGCGAGCCCTGACCTCAGGCTCCCTACATCGCTTTGCTCCCTGCACACACACCTCACATTTTCTTAGTCATTAGGAAGGGATTAGCCAGCCCCAGGCCTGACACAGGTGCTTGGCAGCCCCAAAGCCTCTTCTGAACCTCTTTCATCTGCTGCTCCTTCACCCCTTACTCCACTAACACGGCCGGACACGATGGGGCAGGTTTGCTCCCCGTTTATTTGTTTTTACAGATGGGCGAATCCAACCGTTCCGCCTGGGCGGCCCCTGCGCGCTGCGCTGCGCTGTGCTGCGCGGCTCGGCTCGGCGCGCCGCCATTTCCGCACACGGCGACGCCTGGCCGCCCCGCGGCACCGCCGCTCAAACCCGCAGCCCTCGGGGCCATCTTCCCGCTCTGCCTCCCGCGCAGCGCCTCAGGTGGCGGCAAGGCCCCGCCCCAACCGTCCCAACGGCCCTAACGCTCCCAACGGCTGCCCGAGGCCCCGCCCCCGGCCCCGCCCCTTCTCCATCTGCCCCCCCCCAGCCCCCCGCCCCGTGGCTGTCGCGGCCCCCCCGCACGAGGCTGTCCCTGGAAAGGTTCTCTTTCCGGCCCGCCGCAGCTGCTCGCTTCCGGTTCCGTGCCGCCAA
>VWPW01014141.1:212616-260905 GCA_013389825.1 Crypturellus undulatus
CGCCTCGGCGCCCGCCCCGCCGGCGCCCGGCGCCGTCGCCGCCGCCAGCCCCGGCTACCGGCTCAGCACCCTCATCGACTTCCTGCTGCACCGCACCTACGCCGAGCTCACCGTGCTCGCCGACCTGTGAGTGCCGCGGCCGCCCCCTCGCGCCGCTGCAGCAGGGAGCGGGGGGTCCCTCCTGGCCCGCGGGGACGAGCGGGGCCTCTCGCGGGGAGCAGCGGCCGCGGGGGAAGCGGGAGCGCTGCGGGGCGGGGGTTGCCCTGCTGAGTGATTAAGCTCATCCCCGAGTTACTGACCCCACCACCACCACCACCTCGGCTCTATGCAGTAACGCCGTAAAATACTGAATCCTGAGGAGCTGTTTCAGGTGTTACACTCCATACATGTGAATTACTTGAATACTTCTTCAGATACTGGTTTGTTGTTTTGGAAGAGGTGAATGAAACCATCTCCATCTCACTTGTTACTTAGCCCTGTCTTAGAGTCCCTCGTGCTAGTGTGGTTGCACTGGGAGTTGCAAACCAAAGGACAGTGTTCTGTGGTCTAGAAAAACTTCCCTGAAAACACTGTGACTTTGAACAGACCTGTTTGCTTTTTGGGAATCTCTAAGGATACACAACCTATGAAGGTTGTGTGCATTCTAAAAATGGCAGACAAAGCAGATGGGGAAAACACATCCTTGTGGAATGTTGTATCTCATAATCACACAAATGAAGTTTTGCTTGACTTAGTGTCAAGGGCAGTCAAGCACTAGAAAGAACAAGGGTTGTGGGATTCTCGGGTTGGTTCATAGAAAAAATCTTTGAAATATTGATCTTTCCTATTCACTTATGATGCAGAAAGGCAGTGATTGATACTGTCTGAGTCCTTGTAGGCGTATGTGCCTGTGATGCTGTCCCTTATTTTATGTTGTTTTGTTGTTATGTTGTTTTATGTTGTAAAACTGGTCCTTCTGAGTTCAGCGAGTAATTAAGGTACAAAATAACATGGGTAGCATGAGCCAGGCACAGGCTGTGCCTGTGGGTGCTCTGAGTCGCCGAGAAACTCCTAAGCTATGTGGCTTGTGAGGTATGAACTTCTCCCCTAGAAGCGGAGTCAGCCCCTTTTTCTGTTGTGTTCCAGCTCAAAGTTGGGGGTTGGCTAACAAACAAAAAAAAACTTTGGAAATTATTCTCCTCTTCCCTCCACCAAGGTGAACTCTCTAATATGTCAGTATCAACCTAGTTCTATGAATAACAACAACAAAAGACCCTCCTAAAAGAAATGGCTGTGATGCCTCTGGAAAATGATGGTTTACAAAAGTACAAAATTTACTGCTTTAGTGGTGGGTAAAATTTAGCAATAGACATTCCTTCATTTTTAGCTTAACTCATAGTAGCAATTCTAGATCATCTGCAGCAGGTGTTAAATCTGGCTATTTCTTGAGTTTTCTGAAGCAAGCTACAAATGCTTAGTGGAAATCATCAGTTACAAAGCACCAGTTGTGGTGCTGTGGGACTTGCCAAATGCACAGAAGTCTTGAGATTTGAACACTGTTCAGTATTTTAAGTTCTTTTGTTATGTTTTAGTTAACTTTAACTGGCAGATAGTACTGGCAAGCTTGATAGAAATGACTAAACTGTTTTCTTGGACTTAATCATTAATGATTTTGAGTATTTCCTAAATGTTGAAAAAAGTTTTAAAATGATTTTTATAGGTGCATGGTAGAACTTGTACTTAACCAAAGGTTGAAATGTTATAGAATCATATATATTAATGCTTTTTTTTTCTCCTTTCTTTTTAATATAGTTTGCCATGAAAGACTGATATGGAAAGGTGAGTTGTAACAAAATAGGCTGTGATGCATGCTGAAGTATAGAACTTGGTTTGAATTGTTAAGGTTACCACAGAACTGTTCAAATAAAGTTTTTTTTTGATAATTTTACACAATTTTATGCAATAAAGTAAGTCTTATTTGTCTTGCTGCAGCGATTCAAGACTTTTTTTTTCAGCATCAGTGGCAACACTAGTATACTAGTGTGTTTTGGGGGGAGCTTTTGTGTGTTTGGTTTTCTTCTCTCTCTCGTTCAGGAGAAATTATAACTGTTACCACAGAAGTAGGTGAGCTCTGTTAAGGACTTTTTTTTTTTTTAATGACAACGAGTCTTGTAGCAACAGTGTCAGTAAACCTGATGCGAAAGGGAACTCGAAAACCAAAAAACCTAAGTAGTAGACTCTGACTCGCCTAATGGAGAATGCTTCTTTAAAAGAAGCAGTTCAATAAGGAAACAGTATAGAATCTTCTTTTCTGCCTTTTTTTTTCTCTTATCATAAGATGCCCTACTTTCTGCAGAAAGATCACCAGTAAATAGACTAACAGGCTCTCTTAAGTGTGTTAGAGTGATTTGGTTTGCTTGTTTCTTCAAATATGGAAGTTGCCAGAAAATTGGTTACTTTATTGGTGTTAGCACTTGGTCTAATTCACTTTAGAGATATATATTTTAATACATCTTAATTGTTGAGGTTCTTTTGTTTTTTTCCTGAGTTTGAGAGCCATAATGACAGCAGTAGCTGTACTTGAAGCCCTGTTTTTAGAAGGTGGCTGGTGACATGACATACATGCTTTAGTGAAGGTATAATGGTTTTGTTTTCCAATGAAAATACATCTAGATGACTGGCTGACAGACTCAAATATAAGAAAAAAACAGTTAGGAAACCATAAATAAAATGTGACCTTTCTTTGAAAACCATTCTTTGAATGTGGGAAAATGGATGGCAAACTTTACACCTGCTTTCATCTAACTAAGAGTTCCTGATG
Organism: Crypturellus undulatus; assembly: GCA_013389825.1. NCBI lineage: Eukaryota > Metazoa > Chordata > Aves > Tinamiformes > Tinamidae > Crypturellus > Crypturellus undulatus. The sequence goes on from VWPW01014141.1 coordinate 215,417, forward strand.
AGAAGTATTAAAGAATTTTGTTCAGATACTTCCAACAACTAATGAGGGAAGCGGCTTTCTCTCAAATTTGCAGAAATAGCCCTATCATGTACACAAGAAGATCAAAAAAAGCTGTTAGTACTGTTGTAAAAACAGATTGTTCATGACAGAGAAGTGTAGTGACACACACAACTTCTTGGGAGACACTGTTTTCCATTCTGTTCTAATGATGGAATGACTGATCCAACTCCCTGCTCAAAGTTAAAGCCCATTTTAATGTTAGTTGGGGTTGCACAGTGTCATATCCCATTCAGTTGTAAAGATCTCTGAGGATGGAGATGTTTTAGTATTTAGTTTGTAGTAGTTTAACTGTTGTCCCTCATCCTTTCGCATTTTTGAGGAGAGTGACTCCCATCTTCTCTCTTACACTCCTTCAGGTGGTTGAAGACCTGATTGTAGGAGCTCAGCATGGGCTTTTCTTAAACTTAAGCAGCTGCCTCTTTCTCAGCCCTGATCATATGCCATGTATACCAGCCCCAACCTCGCATCTATGTACATCAGTATCTGTGTTGCACTGGGGGAGCCCCAAACTGGACATACTGCTTCAGATTCAGTCTCACAAGTGCCGATTAAAGAGGAAGAGTCCCTTCCTTGACCAGTTGGCTGTGCTCATGCAGCTTCTCGTTGTTGCAGGTGCACGTTCATCAGACTCCTGGGTCCTTCTGTGTAGATCTCTTACTCAATTGCCCAGTTTTCAGCCTGTGCCATCACACAAGTTGGTTTGGTTCCCCAAGTTGGTCCCAAACAGGACCCTTGGGTGTACCCCATCTGGTCCAAGGAAGCTGTGTATGTTAAGCTTGCTTAACTGGTTCTTCACTGGTTGGTCTTTTGCTATAGTTAATGTTTCGCTTGGACTCCTGGCACTAGACTGAAGGGTCTGAAAGATCTGAGAGCAGAGCTTACTCGTAGACACCAAGGTAAAGAACAGAGTAGGGGTTTTCAGTGTCTATTATCTCACCCTGATGGCCTCATGTTTCCTTAGTTTTACTCTTGCAAAGAAGGTGTTGTTGCCCTTTATCCTTTCCTAGTTTCATTTCCAGGTGAACTTTGGTTTTCCTATCGCATGTCCTTGCATACTTGGGTAGTTCCTGTGGCATCCTAAGCAGCCCATTCCCCTCTCTCGCCTTCTTTGTGCTTCTCGTCTGGATTTGAGTTTACTCAGAAGTTCCCTGTTCGACCAAGCTGGCCCTCTGCCACACTTGCTCGGCTTGCTCCATGTTGGAGTGGACTCCAATGTAGAAAAACAAGCTTTCGTGACTCTTATATGTATTAAAGTTGAATTATTTTGAAGGATTGTTTCTTCGATATGGTTATTAGAAAACCCCTTTAATGTGCTTTGCCTTTATAGGCCTCTTAAATACTCCCTTTTCTTAAGTTCCCTCTTCCTGGAATATAATTTTCCTTGCAGTTCAGCATGAGGTCATCTGTTATGAAGAGCGAAGGAGCATGGCAATGCTGAACAACTCCTTGGGTTCCTCTCAGACATGCAGAGGAATGTGAACTCCCAGGGCAGCTTTATTTTAGGGATGATGGTAGTAATTATGACAACTGGATTCTGCTGAAGTAGAAGTAGCTTCATATTAATAAAAGTATTGGAATACTCTCGCTATTTTTCTTTTTCAGTAAAGAAAAATAATTTTTAAATTACTATGTTTCTCCCCTCAAGTTTTCTATAGCTTCAATTCCAGCCACAAAACATCATTTTGAATTTTTCTTGCTAGCTTTTATCCCCCTCAGCAGTTTGACTGACATAACTACTTTTAGATTTTAGCAAGTTCTATATTGAGTTTGCCTGGGAGATTACTGGCACTCTAAAGGCTCAGTGTAGACCTTCCAAATCTCATAATGGTTTTCTAAACCATTTAAAATCTTCAACATCTTGCTTTAATACTGTAATTACTATTAGAGCTTATAGTTACTAATAGAGCTAGTATTAGCTTGGCCAGCACCTGGAATTTTAATATCAGGCAGGATGTCATTTTAAAACATATTCTCCAGAAGACAGAAGTTACTGGCTGAGTGCCCCAATTTTGGGGTGAGATCTGTAGTTTGTAATACAGGCGTTGAACCAGATTATATTAATGGTGCTTCTAGCCTAAACGGTGTTCGTCTGTAATCAGATTATGGTCTATGTATTGCCCAAAAGGATTAACGCTGATATAGTCTCAGTACCAAAGAGTTAACCAAAATGTTCACCAGAAACACTGCTTTAAGCTGAGAGCGTGTTATATCCATAGAATAGGTAGAGGAGGGTGTCTGCTATATTAGAATCAAAGAAAGGAGATGCAGGCTGTATTTGGTAGAGGCCAATATCTGTTGTGGTGATGAATGCTCTTTTTGTCCAAGCACTTTTCTCACTTTATAGAACATCATCAATAAAACAACTTTTTCCCCTCATTCCCCCTCAGGTAATTGAAAAATGATGATGTGTAGAAAAGCAGGGAGACATCTGTGAGCAGTAGATGAAATGAGATTTTAGAGAGCCTTCCATGCAAAAGGAGGAAAAGTGTATATGAGGCAGCAACATCTCCATGTCCTACTGGAATTATTTTCCTTAAAGAGAGCAAAGTAGGGGCACACCTAGACTATCCCATACAAAGCATAGTGGGATGGATATTCGCTGTCAGCAATTTCTCATTATACTGATCTGTCTGCAAGGCAGGACTGCTGGGGAAAGTAAGAATTTGGTGTTCTTGCTTTCCTCTGATGACATGGTAGCATACTGTAATGTGCACTGTAAAGACCGCTGAAAACTACCAGGGTAATATTTTGTTTAGTATTCTTTTTAAATCAGTGCAATAGTACTGTCGGATCCTGTAACCTTTAGGTAATTTGCTTTGTTTTAAATTTAATCATAATTTCTGGGAATTCTTTTCAAAGATAAAGAGTTCACCATGTAATTGTTTCTCTCAAGATAGATGATTCATTTGGGCGAACGTGCAGCCTTTGTTTTCCCAGACAGTCTTGGTTGCTTAGAATCCATCTATCTTTTTAGTTCTTAGGAATTCAAAACAGGGAGCTCAACTCTTTTTTTTTCGATATTCTACTTAAACAAGACTGCTGTTAACAATGCATGTATTGATACAATTAGAAGCTATCATTGCAGCTTTATGTAGGCACAGAATCAAATTACGTTTTTTTTTTTTTTTTTTTTTTACAGAAAATTAGAAATTGTGCAGTTTGCAAGTCGTACTCGTCAACTGTTTGTTCGTTTGTTAGCCTTAGTCAAATGGGCTAATAATGCTGGAAAGGTGGAAAAATGTGCGGTAAGTCAGCAACAAACTAATGTGAAATAATCTCTAAGTAGTATGAGGTTTTGATACGCTCTTTTTTTCGTAATACAGGTATGTTAAAAAGAAAAACAAAACCAACCAACCAAACAAAAAGTATAACCTGCTTCTTCCTGTTGAGGAATTATATAAATTTGCCATTTAGCAGTTAATGTTTCTCCTAACTTGTCAGTGGGGACTAAAGAAGGCGTGTGTGTAGTTGTCTCAGAAATGCTTAGGGTTGGGTGACAGGCAAGAAAAGTGGACTGTACGGGTAGGGTTGGTTAAGTCTGAGTAAAGTCCAGACTGTTATAAAAAGCTGGTCCCCTGAATGAATACAGGCGAGATGGGTTGCATTCAATAGCAACCATCAGGTGAAGAGCTGTGAAATGACATACAGATTTCAAGTGTCCTTGCCTAAGAATGTAGGAAATGGACAGAGCGTTTGTTCTTTCTTTGTTTTATAGATGTGATTACTTGAAGTGACAAATAATCATCTTATTTGAATATGCTAGATGAACTGAATGCCAAGGGGTGTTGATTTGTGCATTTGTTGATGTGCGTGCATGTTCCCCCCCTGCTTCTTCTGCAGATGATATCAAGCTTTTTAGATCAGCAAGCCATCCTGTTTGTGGACACTGCTGATCGTCTGGCATCGCTAGCTAGAGATGCTTTGGTTCATGCTCGGTTGCCCAGTTTTGCTATCCCGTATGCTATTGATGTGCTGACAACTGGATCGTACCCACGTCTGCCTACCTGCATAAGGGTAAACAATGTTACAACATGGCTGGAAAGAAAAATCCCCTGTATGATATCAAATGCGTGTAAATTAAACTCTTTTTCTGATATATTTAAATAGAAGTGTACTTCAATACATGTCTGGCATCAAGTTTGTGTAGAGTCAGATCCTGACATAGAGCATTTTATATTTGAACACGTTATGCTTTCCCATTCTCTGTTTGAACTGCTTCTACTCTACTGCCAGTAAAAAAGCAACACTTCCTTGTTTTTTTCCTGTATTTGCTCATGTTAGGCCAAAATCCCAGAAAAATGCAGTCTAAAAAATGAGATGCTCACATCTGTTGCTCTCCCTGGTTTTGGCTGCAGCGTATTTTATCTAGAGATGTACTGAAATGTGTAGAACTGAGCGGCAGATTCTGCTGCTTTTCCTTCCTGAGAGAAGGTAAAATAAACAGGATTTTGTGAAGTCATTTTATCAATAGAATCTGTAACTGATATCTTTCCCTACAGATACAGATTAGCTTTAGATTTTAGTATTTAATAAGTGTTCAAAATGATACAAAGCCTAGAACTGTTTTAATTGATCTTAGTTGAACGATTTTGTCCACAGTGATCAGTCTTGGGTAAAATCTAATTATCTGGAAGATGAAAAAATTTGAAGGCAAAAATGAAAGCTTTGCTTGTGTGCAATGGCAAGTAGTATTTATACTTTCAGAATTCTAGTCTGGTATAAAATGATGTATAAAATACATCATTGCTACGTATGATGTATTTTATATGTTCAAGATGTGTAAATTAGTTTGTTTTCATCTTAACAGGATAAAATAATCCCTCCTGATCCCATTACAAAGAGTGAGAAGCAAACCACACTTCATCAGTTAAACCAGATTCTTCGACATCGACTAGTGACTACAGATCTCCCTCCCCAGCTGGCAAACCTTACAGTTGGTGAGAACTTGAGTTACTTTTTGAAAAATAGCTTATTGCAGACTGATTCAAAATTGTTGTTTTACTGCTAAAGCAAAGCTAGAAGATGGTTTACACAAGGTCATTAGGCTTCCTTAATCTAGTAAGGCTGGGATCCTGTCTCTGCATAACAGCAGAATGTTTTCTCCCCTCTTGAAAAAACAGGGCACTGATAATGCTGCTGAAATAATATTTACTCTCAGAAAGAAATCCTGTGCTGATAATGGTAAAAGGCTGTAGACACTGTTTTGTTCTTTTAGCAAATTTATTATGAAAGGTTCTCCCCTTCTTTGAAGATAATGCAATAGCATAGAGATGCTCGTATCTCAGCTCATGTTCGACATAACAATATAACTGTTATAAGTTAGTTTAAAAATCCAACTCAATTAAACTGTTAAGTGCTTGTGTAGAAACTCTTTGAACTTTACGTAAAATGGTCTAATGTTGCTCCTTTTTTTCCTCTAATCTGTTTTGATACTCATCTTTGTGGACAAAGTTTGTTCATATTTCTGCATGTGACTTCTGCAGCTCGTTCCAGCTCACATTTTCTCTTCTTCCTACCCCTTCTCTTTATTCCTTCCCTCTCTAGTGTGGAGTCTCTTCCATTTGTTGCTAATTGGTAACTTTGTTTTAATTTGTTTTCGTTTAGCACAAGTAGCTGTAGGAATTAAAAAACAATAGGAAAAATGGGTAAAAATTGGACTAGATTATTACTGAACCACAGAAAAGTAGGCCTGGAATGGACCTAGTCTATGCTTTTGAGGCAAGGTTAACATGGGTATTTTATCTCACAGATACTGATTGGATATGCCCTTGAAAAACTGTAGGAATAGTTTTCACTGCTTTCTACATGACCCATTGCAATTTCAATATTGAGTCCATTTTTAACTAATTGAAGTGTAAATGGTATGTCTGGGTTCTGATCCTTTCCAGTTACGTATTTGAGTATTAATTTCTGCTTTGGTGGTTTGCTTTAAGAGCATGTCTAGTATGCTTTTGAGAATGAAACTCTGCTTCATGAGTTAAATATTCCTGTAGAAATTTTAAAACTTTAAGTGTCAAGAACTGTCAAAATGCATGGCATGTTTTGTTAGGTGGTTGAGAAGAAGATGGACAGTTTATAGTGAGGACTTGTACTAAATGGTTGTCTTTGCCACTGATTTCCTTTATGGCTTTGTTATGTAGTTTTGCCTGTTTTCTGTTCTGGAAGCAGAATGGCATTCTGCAAAAAGTTCTGGGGATATATATGTCAGTGGGATAAATAGTCTGTGTGCATATGTAAAAGAATATCTTGCCCACAGGAAAATGGAGTTAAAATATTATAACTTTATGTAAATAGTTTTCAGCGTTATGTAAGATAGTCATTGATATAGCAAAGAATAATTTTTTAAAAAATAGACATTTTTTTCTATATAACTTGTCAGACTGGTTCAGCTCAGAATTCTACATTAAAGTAAAATGAATGCTAACAAGTTATCATGACTACTTATTGCTGTTCAGGATAGTTTTGGACTTCTGTCCATGGTGTTTATTGGCACTGATTCTGTTGCAAAAATTTTCAGACCATCAGATTGAGATAGATATATATACTGCACAGAGAAACAATCAGTTTTGAGTGCTAGAAGCTACCCCCTTGGCATTCTGAGGCATCTTGTGAGTCTGAGTAAAATAAAACATTTTCTTCCTTCCTTTAGCCAATGGCCGGGTGAAGTTTCGAGTGGAAGGGGAGTTTGAGGCCACCTTGACAGTGATGGGTGATGACCCTGACATCCCTTGGCGCCTTCTCAAACTGGAAATTTTGGTTGAAGACAAAGAAACTGGTGGTAAAAATAAATAAAGTATATTAACGTTTTATTCTTTTACTATGATGTTCATCTCTGCTGTGTAAGTCCTTGTTATACAGTGTCTTTTACATATCACATCTCAAAGTAATGAAGCTATATACACTGTACTGTTTTTTCAACAGCTTGCACTGTATGTCTTTTATTCCTTGCCAGTAGTCAATTGTAGGTAACATTTCACGAATAAATCAAAGACTGGCTTATTTTGCTAGACATTTTCATTGGTAAATATTTCTTAATATTAACCTTTTGCCTAATGCCTAATGTGCATTATTTTTGATTTGTGAAAGATGGTCGAGCCTTGGTCCACAGCATGCAGATCAACTTCATCCATCAGTTGGTTCAGTCACGGCTGTTTGCTGATGAAAAGCCCCTTCAGGACATGTACAGCTGTCTGCGTATCCTTCTGAAAGTTGAATAAGCTGGTGTGACCTTGCTCATTCCAGTAGCTGGAGGTCCAAAAGGACGGCTGATAGGAGAGTGTCTGGAAGTGGAGTTAAAAATGATGGCCTTGGAGATGGTTGCTGTCACTTACTGGCACGTAAACCAGCCTTTGTTGGCTTGCTTTGGCTGGTCATCTGGAATCAGATAAGCACACAGTCAGTCATCAAGGTTAAACATGAGGTACTGAAGACAGCAGGATACATGAGCAGTCAGTGTAGGAGCAGCTGGCTGTGTATGTGCTAGCTTGGGAGATGCAATACAGTGCTCAACCTCTACTCAAGTGCTGTAGTGGGGTGGAGCTTATGCAGAAAGCTGGGTAGTGACTTAACGTGCAAAGGAAGAATTATTGACATAATGTGAAATGGCTTTCAGTGAAACTGGCTTTCTGGAGGAACAAACAAGGTGAACGTGGAAAATGGCTTAATGGATTGCTATAACGTGAACTGAATTTCTTTGCTAGTCATCTTTTCCCCAAAGATAGTCAGAACTGAAATCTCTGAGACAAAGTTTCTGTGCTGCTTTTGCCTAATAATACCCTGTCTTAGATAAAAGGTGTGGGGGGTGGAAACTTGAAATGGTTGATGCTGTTTATATGTGTCTATCTCTTAGCATGGAGGTGTATTTTCTGAGAGCATCTTGTCTTTGACAAATGAATTTATGTAGTGTAGAGACTCTTGTTTGGATCTGTTGTATTTTCTTAACTCCATATCTCTAGACTCCTTCTGCTTAGCACTTCAGCTGGAAGTCTTGCATTCACAAACACTGATGCTCATTCGAGAACGCTGGGGTGACCTTGTGCAAGTGGAGCGATATCATGCAGGGAAATGCCTTTCTCTTTCTGTTTGGAAGTAAGTTGATTTCCAAATGCTGTTCTTAACTCAACTAAAATGATGGGATCATTTTTATTAAGCTTGAGTCAGAATATTCATAACTGAATTTTCTGTACTTCAATACTTTAACATATTGTTTGACTTGCAAAGGATTGAGAGGTGTGCATTAATGTACAGGATGGCAATGGATGCAATCATAAAATCAACTCTTGTTTAGGTGGATGTCTAACTCAATATGTTAGATAGTTCTTTGTCAGTCTTCCTTGATCATTATTGGTCCCTGAACTATTACATGCTCTACCTAAAATAAAACAGAAAATAGTAATCTAGGTGTTCATCTCACTCCTATCCAGATTTTTTAGTATTCTAAAATATCTTTAGGGGTTGTAATTTTCTAAATGCTGTGTTAACATTAAAATGAAATGGAGTATGTCAACTGAATTACAATGAAGAAGTTAAATTTGTGCAAAACTCCTACAATCAAGGATTGACTACCGAAGAACATAATTTCTACCATTATGATTATGTTTTAATTATTCTGTTTATTTTAAGCCAACAGGTGCTTGGCAGGAAAACAGGAACTGCATCTGTTCATAAGGTCACTATTAAGATTGATGAGACTGATGTCTCAAAACCCTTACAAATATCTCATGAGCCTCCCCTGCCAGCCTGTGATTCCAGACTGATGGAAAGAGCCATGAAGGTAAAGATTTGCTTTGCAGTAGGCATTTAGTTCTGTAAATGAGAAACTTAAATACTTTTTGTTTTGCTTTGATTCTTTTCAAAGAGCTGTTTCTATTTGCCTGTTCTAGTTCGTGATGTGTTGATGTTGAGACCTTAATAGTTGCAAATTATTGGTCTTGAACTCATTTAAAAATTAAATGTGTTTCTTTAGAATCTTGTATACTCTATTATGAGATAGTGTTGAGTAGTCAAGTTAGTGTTTAGTTTGAAAGAGAATTCTTTTCCTGTTCGGGAGGTACTGTGTAATATTCCTTCCTCTGAAAATCAACTTCTCTCTGAAGAACTACAGTCTTGAGTTGCTTCCCCTGAAGGAAAATCTTACATTGCACTTTTGAAGCTTCATGGGAAAGGATGCTCATGGCACATTTGCTAGAAGTGTTACATAAAGACTGGTTTTACATTATCACTAGCCAGGTTATGCCAGCTGGCCTATTTGATTATGTATTGTGCAAACGCTTAAAGGTTAAAGGTGGGATCATTGAAATGATCCACAAAGATGTACTACAGTCCTCCTTCCTACTTGACTGAGACTTCACTGTGACAATTCCGGATGCTCGTGGCATCTAAGAACATATTCCTTCTGGTCTTTACGGTGAAAGTCTATAATGTATTTATGCCTAAGTATAGGAAAATACATTTAACTTAGAATATCTGCTGCAGTTCCACAAAATTAGAACTGCAGAGCGTAGAATTGTATGTGAGGCCATTTTATATGGCAATGTTAACGCTGATTCCCTTCATAACTTGTTAATCTGATTTTTTTTTTTTAATTGCTTTGTATACGTTGCTATTCTACTGCATAATTGCGTAGCTGTAATGACTTCGCACGCTGTGCTTCCACTTACTTAAAATACTATACAAAAGAATAGTGCAAACAATAAGTTTGTCTGAGGAGTTGGTTATATTTTAATTTACTGATTATTTGATCTAGTTAGAAAAGAAGCTCTATTCAGACCTCTGTGAGGAAGAACACTAAGCAGTAATAGGTGCCAAGTTAAGATGCTCTTGTTGATGTAGAAATACATCTTTTTTTTTTAAGGCCTTGTTTTTGAAAGCTAATATTTAGAGGAAGGTCGTTCTGGTATACGAAAGCATGTACCGAAATTCTGTATAGTTCTGTACAGCTGCAAGTCCCTTCTGTATTTACTTTCTTATACTAGAAAAAAAAAAAGGGTTTGGTTTATCTTGAACAGTTTGCAAAGCAGCAAAGAAAGCTCCGTCTAAATTAATCACTTTATTAAGCTCAGTAGCTTGGTTAAAGTATTCTCATGCATAGTGCCTGGTCTGAACATCAAGTTTGAACTTGCTCGTGTACATTCTTTTTTACAGATTGACCACCTGTCCATAGAAAAACTCCTAATAGACAGTGTCCATGCAAGATCTCATCAAAAACTCCAGGAGCTGAAAGCCATTCTTAAGAGCTACAATGTTAATGACAATTGTATGTGTTTTCTCCTGAGCTTTGTTTCATTTCTTTTTTGTGCGTAGAATTCTGATCGTTTTTGTGTGTGTGTGTGTGTGCGTTTTTCTCTTGGTGATGCTTGTTTTCAGTAATTTAGACAGAAAATATATGAACATAAATAAAGGGAAATATATTCATAAGTAAAAAGATGTAGCTTTAAATCCTTCTGCATTAATAGCTATAAAATACTCCACAATACCCACCTCTAAATGTGGTATAATACATGAAGATGCCAGTGCGTTATGTTCTTTTTGAAAGGTTAAAGTTGGTCTAGTGTAAGAACTTGTGTTCATATTCAAAATTAAATCTTTCACTGTCTGGAGCTGACTATAAATGATATTGCTCTACCTAGTGTTGAAACCGTTGGAATTCGGATTGAGCCTATAATCTTGATGCAGTGAGTTAAAATATTCAAGAATTTATAATCTCCTCTCCTTTAAACTTAATCTGATTTCACCCCTTTCCCCCAGTGACTGATTTTATGTTACTAGAACTGTTTTCACAGAGGCATTTGTATGCTCAGTTACCTTTTTTATGACTTATGTTACAAGGCAAATAGACTTACTGAGTTCGGGACTACTGCAAGTAAAGATTGCTCCTGTAAACTGTCTTAAAGAGAAAAAAAAAAAAAAAGGATTTGTAATTGCCATAGGTTAAGTTTTACTGTAATGAGCCTGAATTTTGAATCATATTATTAACATCAATTTTTCTGTAGCATTCATTGAAACAGCTCTTCCAACTCTTGTAATTCCTATTTTGGAACCATGTGGCCGATCAGAGTGTCTGCATGTTTTTGTTGATCTCCATTCTGGGATGTTTCAACTGATGCTACATGGTGTTGGTAAGTAGCTGAAATTACTCCTAGTACTACTATTACCTACTGAGGTAATTTTGCATGAACAATTTTCTCAAATCTGTGAACTCCTGTGTAAGTGAGCACTGCAGGTTAGGTCATTAGCTAGATATATTAGCTTATGAAGAATGGCACATTTGGTCTTTGTACTGAGATTTGTAGTTCAGCTAAATATATTTTAAGAGAAGGACAGGCTAAGTCTTGTTAGGCTTCATTTGCAATGCATATTCTGTATGACTCACACTACCAGGGCAGTGTTCTTAACATGGCTTCCAAATAGGTGTGTATTAGGAGGCTTAACAAACACTTCTTGAGATATAGTTCAACATAATAAATCCTAACTTCATGTTTTAGACTGCTTCAGAAAAAGAGGAGGAGGAACGTGAGCTGTTCTAGTTTATTTGTCTAAGAGCATAATGCTCTGGTTTTACAAACATCATGGATCACTCTTGCGGTATCTGCATTGTGACTGTCAAATTAGCTTAGACACTTTCACTGAAAGATCACATTTCTGTTTGAAATGTGGGTGTTAGGACTGTTCACTCATCTACTCTTCTTGCAGATCAACTGACACTAGATGACATAGAGAAATCTGTTAATGATGATATGAAGCGCATCATTCCTTGGCTCCAGCAGCTCAAGTGAGTAGCTTGGTTGATTAGTTTTCATGCATGATCACCTTATTTGTATTTTGCATGTCTGTTTGCTTTAACACACACAGGAAAATACTTCTTCCCTATTTTCAGCAACTTTGAGTACTTGCTGTCTCCTCTAAACAGATGGAGGAAACTTATTTTGCTGGGAGTCACTTCCATAATCATCCTTGGTCTGCCTGCACGTAGGCCTGTGCATTGCTGTGGATACAGTGTGCATGGAATTTTCTCACTTTGTCAAGAGCAAAACGCTTGCTTCCTGTGGGGATTTTTTTTTTGTGCTCATGCTCATTTTTCTCCTTTATTCCACTGTTTCACCAGTTCAACACTGTTTGTTTCTCGGTAAGGAGGACCTCCCTTCTTATAATGCATGGGGAAACCCAGCTGTTTTTCTTTTTAATGCTTCAGTCCTTACTGGCTTAAACCTTTGATCTTGCCCCCTTGAAGCCCTAAGACTTAGACGCTCACTAGTACTTAACACAAGATAAGTTTGGCTCCCACGAGTGGTTGCAGCAAATAATACATTTCGAACCTGTATGAAAACTAAGTTGCACCTGCTCCCTCTCTTTAGAAATTCTGAATACTCTTACCAAATCTCAGGGTGAAACCTCTGCTTGAGGAGTTTTGCTTCTAAAAGAAGCATGATGACGCATGAAGCACTGGCCCCCTGGAGAAACTAATCAACCTCCCCTTGTTACAAATGACATTTCCTTGATGGCTTGTATAGTACCGCAATTCTTGAAATGGCTAGACAGTCCCCTGAAATGTATTTTAGAACAAATATATCTGAAGTGTATCTATAAAAATAAACATGTGTCTTGCCCGAGAAGTGCTGGACACCTACCTATACCTTTCGCTACTGTTTTCAGTGGAGGTTTGACAGAAAACTAAGTATATTTCTGAGATCCATTCAAGCCAGGATAGGCTTTGTAATCTTATCACTGTAGCCCAAATCCACTGGGATATAATGAAGCCTGGTTCCAAACATTAGAAACATTTGCTGTCTTACACCTGGTTCTGTGTTTCCAAATTTATTCAGATGAATGAGTTCACTTTTAACGTAATCAGGAGTGACCTAAATCTAGTTTTGGCTTTTATATACTGTATTGCTTACAACGATACAAGAACAAAGACTTTCTAGTGGTTGTTTTCCAAGCTGATGACAATAAGTAAAGATAGTGTTAAGGAAAGGTAAACCCCTAAAATCTTCTGTGTAATATTTTGTGTATAACTTGTGAAACAGTGATAAAAATTAATTTAGAAAATGATAGACTCTTAATTTGACACTAGTGCTCTAAAACTGGTCTGCGGTCCCAGGGTGCTAATGCCTTTCTTTCAATGCAAGGTTCTGGCTTGGACAGCAACGTTGCAAGCAGTCCATAAAACATCTGCCAACAGTGAGCAGTGAAACTCTTCAGCTGGCTAATTATGCCAGCCATCCAGTGGGAAACCTTTCCAAACACAAACTGTTCATCAAGCTCACTCGACTTCCGCAGTACTACATTGTAAGTAATGAAGAAAGGCTTCTTATCTTGCGTTCCCAGCCATGGATATATGAGCCAGTTGATACTGTTAACTCCAGCACTAGGAACCATCTAATTGCTCTAAGCCTCGAGTATCCCCTCGGCCTTCCTTCTCTCTCAGTGGGTTCGTTAAGCTGCTGGGCTCATAACAAGGAGGGGACATTAGTTTTTATTACTTGGCAAACTGGAGGGGCAGACAGGAACTGAGATGCGCTTGGTCTTAACTTGAGGGTCATCTCAATTAGTTGCTTTGCTTAAATGCAGGTTGTGGAGATGTTTGATGTTCCTGGCAACCCTACAGAACTTGAATACAAGTACCATTTTCTTTCCGTGAGCTATGCTGAAGGAGATGACAGCCCTGCTACAGCACTTTTGCTGCAGCAGTTCAAGCCAAACATTGAAGAGCTGGTACTAGATGCAAAAAATGGCAAACAAATTAAAAGTGGTGTCAAACGCAAGGTATGTGCTTCAAAAGCCGTTAGGCTTGTTCTCAAATATGAAAGCTAAATATGTGTTCTGAGCATCATTGCCAGTTTTAGTAGTAGTATTTCAAAAATTACATGGCTGATGTCTTATCTATACATAAATATTGCAGCTCGATTCTCTGTTCTTCTAGAGATGTTGGGAAACTCTTTTACAATAGTTACTCTTTTAATTCATACCAGATCTTCTCAGCTGCTCTGAAGACCCAAAGCTCTCTGAGGTAGCTACACTAAGTTACATAAGCAGAGCACTGGTATCTCCATGATTTGCACTGCACCAGACATATGCAAATTTGGTGTGGTATAGATGATTTGAAGATGAGGTGATTGTAATCTTACTTTAAGTGAATTGTTTTAGTCCCAAAGTAAAGCATTTCTTCAGAGAACTTTGTGCTCAGAGTGTAATTCATTTAAAATGTGTATAATTTAAATTATTCTGTGGCATCTTTTTGAAGTGCTTACTGCAAACATGAAAATATTTATTTATTTATTTTAATTGTAGTTATCTGGTGATCCATGTTCAGCAGAACCTAAGAAACCAAAACGATCAGGAGAAATGTGTGCCTTCAATAAAGTCCTAGCTCATATTGTAGCCATGTGTGATACAAATATGCCATTTATAGGGCTTCGTATGGAGGTATGTATTAAACACTGTTCCTGCCTTCCCTGCTTCTCCCTTTTCAGCATCTGATGCCCTTGCTTCAAAGTGACTGTTTGGAGGAAGTGTAGACGTGCTCACTTTGTAGTTGCCTTGACCAGCTGAGCCTGGGTGGCTGATATTTCACCCTGGCCTGCTCCAGTTGTGCTGCAGCTGGTTCTGTAGTACTGAGCCCTGTGGAGAAAGCTTGAAAAACTAGGGGGAAGGCAGAGGGTGAAAGAGATGCTTGGGGGAAGAGGTGATGGGAGAAAACTTTATACCCAATTTATACAGTCTAGATTTGGGCTTTCCAGTGCTTCAGAATGTAAAACATCTGTGCCACCTTTAGCCAGAAACCAATCAACCATTTTGCTTTATTTTTTGCTTGGAATAATGTTTTTCTTGTTCATTCTTAGCTGTCTAATATGGACATTCCTCACCAAGGAGTACAAGTAGAAGGAGATGGCTTCAGTCATGCCATACGTTTATTAAAGTAAGAGGGAGTGTTCCCATACTTGGTTTTATTATTGTATATAGACTTAAAATAAAAAGGAATTACTTTAATGCTGCTCTTCAGATTATCTTGGGGATTTGGGGAGTCATGTTTTTTTTTTCTTTCCTCTTCTTCTTTTTTTTTTTTTTTTTAAACTCTCATGGATCTTGAACTCCAAGTGAAGAAAAGGGAGGCACTGAAGAAAGCGAAAAGAAGAGTAGACTTGGAGCCTAAATTGTGTGTGTTTCCTTCATTAGCCTGAACTAGGGATCTCTGAGAACAGTTTTTGACAGTCCCCAGGCCTCAAATCTCATCAGTGCTAAGGAAGATATTGTGCAATTATTTGTGAAGGTGGAACTGTAATATTGAATCAGAATGAACACAGATATGAACACAGGATACCAGGCCATTCCAGCTGATCACAGCAGATTATAGTTTGTAAATGTTGAATCTGTATGAAAGTTGGCCTTAAGGGTGCTTTTATAATTCATTCTCTTGTGAGTTCTCTGTGTCTCTGTCTCTATGACTCTGACTGTCTCTGTGACTCCGTCTCTGTGACTCCGTGACTGTCTCTCTCTCCCTGTGTCTCTCTCTCTCTCAACCTGTGTCTCTCTCTCTCTCTCTCTCTCTCAACCTGTGTCTCTCTCTCTGTCTCCCTTTCTGCATGTGTGCCCCTTCTACCCCCAAAGTTTCTGAAGAAGAGTAAGATATCTGACTCTCTTACTACAGTCCAACTATTTCTGGGTTTTACTATTAATTTGTTCATTCTTTCATGCTCAGAGTTACTTAAGCCTTTCAGGAATTGTTAAATTAATTGTTTAGTAATTAATTGTAATTAATTGGGTTGGAGCTGCACTGTGTACAGTTAATGTCCTTTCTCTTCTTCATGAATAGAATTCCTCCCTGTAAAGGTGTAAACGAGGAAACGCAGAAGGCTCTGGACCGATCCCTTCTTGATTGCACTTTCCGGTTACAAGGTAGAAACAATCGCACATGGGTGGCTGAGCTGGTGTTTGCAAATTGTCCTCTTACAAGCGCCTCATCCAGGGAGCAAGGTGAGTTGCAAAGCCTTGAAAAAATTGTTTCTTTCTGTCTTGCAATAATCTGATCCAGTACCTCCAATCTCTGTGTAGAAATTATCCGGATTTCTAGTGAACCACTGCGTACCCGAATGAAACTTTTGCCGGTCAAGATAGCACATTCTTGCTATTTAAGTATGCTTCCAGGTCACTTACCATGTTTCAAGCATAGGCTGTAAACTGCAGTTTGGGAACCTCTGGTTAATCAGTATTTGCCATTCTCCTACCACTGCAGGACCAACACGTCATGTTTACCTGACATATGAAAACCAGTTGTCTGAACCAGTTGGAGGCCGCAAAGTTGTTGAGATGTTCCTCAATGACTGGAACAGCATTGCTCGGCTGTATGAGTGTGTCTTGGAGTTTGCACGATCCTTACCAGGTACAAAAAATGATTTCCTTTTTTTACAATTATTCTTTTTTTATTGTATAGTTACAGATCACAGCTTTCTCACTCTACCTCTTTTCCTTCCTCTCTTCAAAGACATACCCAACCACTTAAACATTTTTTCAGAAGTTCGTGTCTACAATTATCGAAAACTTATCCTTTGTTATGGAACTACCAAGGGGAGCTCAGTAAGTAACTCCTAAGCACATGTAAAATATTTGTTTGAAAACAAAATGGATATAAATTTAGCTACAGACAACTTCAGTGTATTCCATTATTGTAAAATTAATATTGATGCAAGTAGAAAATACAAAGGGTGCTACACTACTGATTTGCTGGGAATTTGAAATTTTTGACTTGTACAATATGCTTCTAATTATAAGGACATTCTGTATGCCTCTGAAGCTGTTGCTGGAGTGTAAGTTGATATAGTGCACCAGGGTTACATGCCAGTCTTTCCAACAAACTTATCTTAAGCATTGCTATTGGTCACTGTCATATTAGCATGTATGGGGCTTTTGATGTGGCTGAGTGCAAGGTATGTCCTTAATGCCTTAAAAAGGACTCTAGCAAAGATAACAGTGTAGTGATGTGCTCTTAAATAAGCCAGTCCCTAATTACTTTTAGCAGTGCTGTTCCATCATTTGAAATTTTTAGCAGCACTGTTTGCCCACACTCCATTGTGTTTGAGTCTAAAGCATATTCGGTTGCTTTGACAAATGTCTGTGTACTTGCTCAGACCCTTGTATTGAATTAAATCTGGGGTAGAGGAGGAACCAACCACACCATTTATCACAGACTTGATATAACTTTGTACTCAACTGAGACAAAATAGTTGATGCCTTAGAAATCTCCATCTCTTTCTGTGTTTATATTCTAAGATGATTCTTAAAGAGCATTTCTGTATGTTTTATTGTGACAATTTAAGTAGCAGAAGGAGATCAGTGGATGTCACTTCCTTATATATTAGCATGTCCAGTTCTTGTTTCTGTGCTACGGCTGACAAAATGAGTACACCTGCAGCAACTCATTAATCACTTCTCTGCAGCAAGAATCTCTTGAGTTTGATTTGCACTCTAATCGTATCTGTCAGAAAATACCTATTGGATTGACATGCTAAAGTAACTGCCAAATGTTAGTGTTACCAACAGTCTAGTTACCTAAATGTAAAAGTTTTATAAAAGCCTGCAGCATTTGCTCAGTATTGCAGCAGCTTTGTTGAAGGTGAGTTAGTATTTTTTTTGAAGACGGATTAAAAAACAAAACAAAAAAAAGAACAACTTTCTTGTTATAACAGTTTAGTTCTAGTTTCCAAGACCACTTTGTGTTCTCGATCTTGCAGATTAGCATTCAGTGGAATTCCATACTCCAGAAGTTCCACGTTTCACTAGGAACTGTTGGCCCAAACTCAGGTTGCAGTAACTGTCACAACACAATTCTGCACCAGCTCCAGGAGATGTTTAATAAAACACCCAATGTGGTGCAGCTGTTACAGGTAACCCTTTTAAAACTATTTTTAAAAAACACGCAATATAATGAGATCTGGATTCCCATGAAAACCTCTTCAAAGTTACATGTGTTGTGGGTGTTTATGGATCTCACTGGGAGAAAGTGGCCTCTGGAGGATTATATTTCTCCAGGTTTTCCATGACTTTTGCTTTTGGGAACGATCCACTCGATCTCCTTTTGTGCTCTCTCCCAGGTTCTGTTTGACACTCAGGCTCCACTGAATGCCATCAACAAGCTCCCCACCGTGCCCATGCTGGGCCTGACGCAGCGCACCAACACGGCGTACCAGTGCTTCTCCATCCTGCCGCAGTCGCCCACGCACATCCGCCTGGCCTTCAGGAACATGTACTGCATCGACATCTACTGCCGCAGTCGCGGCGTTGTCGCCATCCGCGACGGCGCCTACAGCCTCTTCGACAACAGCAAGATTGTCGAAGGCTTCTACCCTGCGCCTGGATTGAAGGTGCTTCCTTCTGTGTTTCCTGGCACATTGCGAGCAGAGCGAGCTTGACTTGAAGCACAGACTGAGTTAGTTTTGTGTAGAGCTGCTGTGCTTCTAGAACCCTGAGCGCAAAATTAATTTTCTGAGTAATTTGTGAGTTAAAACATTTTCTTTGAAACATTTAGAGTCAAGTGTCGTTTTATTTCTTAATTTCGTGATAAAATAATGTAGAGATCGTTTTAGGCATCCCTTTTGTTAAAACTCACTGAAGCTTTTTGGCTAGACTTATTCCTCAGGATTTTAAGTGACTCTCCCAAACTTCATGTGGTGGGACAGTGCTCATCTGTCACAGATGAGGAAACTGGATGATTCTGGATACTGTTAAAATGATTCCCACTGGCATGTGGTAGGAGCCTGTGGCTTTTATCTTAAATATGATGCTGCCTCATTCTTGCTGAAAAATGAATCTGGGCCCATTTTGAAAGAACACCTTTGCTGACAGCAGTTTGTAACAGTCCTAGTCTTTCCAAAATATTGGAGGATAGACCCTTTATGAAACAGGATAGTTTGCTAACTCTTCTGATGATGATCACTACTGAATGCTTATTCTCTGGCACTGCATTTAACTAATCTTAAACATATAACTATTTGAAATACGCTTTTCTCAACAATTCCAAGCAAAAAGCTGCATCAGGGCAGTTTTAGGTGTGCAACAGGCCAATAGATACTGATGATTTGTTCTGGAGTGGCGGTATTGCTGGCAAAGTATAGAAATGGAAAGGGTTATTTCTAAGTGCAGATAGTTAACTATGTTTTTAAAAAAACAGCTAGTCATATTTCATGTTAATGAGCAAGGTTTCTTATTTTAGAATCTTACATAATCAAACAGAAAGAACATGGGGGGGCATAAGTTTAAACATCTACTGTAAAACTATGTTTAAGGATTGATATTTTTTAAGCTATTAATATGTGACTGGCAGTTAGTTCTAGAGACCTACCTGTTTGTGGCTGATAAAGGTACTATTAAATCTCAGCAAATACTGTGCTAAATTATATAAGAAAATTTAATTGGGGAAAGTGTTCACTAACAAAGCCTATTTATCTGCAGACATTCCTGAACATGTTTGTTGACAGCAACCAGGATGCACGAAGACGATCTGTAAATGAAGATGATAACCCACCCTCTCCTATTGGAGGTGACATGATGGATTCATTGATGTCTCAGCTCCAACCCCAACAACCACCGCCACAACCACAACAACAGGTAACGTCCAGGCGAAATAAGAATTGATGATCATTTTCCACAACTACAGGTTTTCAAGAGCTTAATTTCTGAAAGGATTGCCAATAAAAAGCAAAGGGAGAATATAAAACTGCTTCATTCCAGAACTGCTCTTGGTGGAGAACGTATTAGTTTGATCATTTCTTATTGCAGCGCAGGAGGGAGCATATAACATCAGCACCAGCTTTTGGAGGGTAACTTGTGACTTGCACCTTAGACATAAAGGATTGAAGGGGAAAAACTATAGTTTGTGATTGAAGTATTTGGGGGATGGAGGAGGGGGCTGAAAGCTTTTCTGTATAAGGTGCCAGATGAAGAGTAATGGAGGTGCAGAGATGTGAGGTCTGTGTTTCTGAAGTTTGAAGATCCAAATCTTTAAAAAGTGGTGAGTTCTGAACAAGGTGGCATAGAAAGTAAAATGATGATTAAGCTATCCAAGCTTATAGATGGAGACTGAACTTGTATTAGCATTCTGCTGTACATTATTTAGTTTTAGTACAAAATAATTAAACAATTTTTGTTGTCCTGTGTTGGTGCTTCCAGCCATTTGCGAAACAGGCAGGTGCCTCGGGAGCGTATCCTCTCACTTCTCCACCCACCTCCTACCACAACACGGTGACGCCATCTCCATCTATGATGCACACACAGTCACCAGGTAAGATGGCTGAGTCTTATGTGCTGCCTTATGTGCTGCTTACATGCTGGAAATGCATAGCTGCTTTTTGTATGTGTTTTTTTTATATTTTTTAATTTTTTTAATCTGTGCTTGGCTCCAAGTTAACCAAGGCAATGCATGTTACTGTGTGAAAAATAGGGTAGCACAATAGGCCAAGCACAATTTGGAAAGCGTATTTTGAAACTAGACCATATGTGCAGCTAAGCCTTAAATTTTTTAGCTATGTAATGTTTTACCTCAGCATGAAGAGACTGTTGGGATAGTGTTAAGACTTATAAAAAGGCTTAACGCTTATCAAAGCCTGTTCATTTTAATACCTCTTTATTCAGAGTTGCTTTTCATCATGAAAGGTCAACTTTCTACTCCTAGTTATTACAGTGCAACAACAAATAATATCTAAATTTGAGGAATGGTTGGGTGGAGAAGGAGAGAATTGCCATTCTGCAAGCTGAGTGTCTTGAAAAGCTTGCTGAATCAATCTGGAAAATACAGTCCTTTCACATGTAGAAAATGCACCCTTTGAGTGAAGAGGGGCTTCTAGTGCATCTTGTTTGCGATTTCCCAAACAGGTAACTGTAATAAATAAGTAAGAGAAAAACTTGTAACACAGAAATGGGAAATGTGAGTGACAAGAGACTTGATTGCTTTGACTAGGAAATCTGCATGCTGCAAGCTCACCTAGTGGAGCTTTGAGAGCACCATCACCAGCGTCGTTTGGTCCAACTCCTTCACCTTCTTCCCTTGGAATCACAATGGGACAAACGGCTAACTTTGCCAGCCCACACGGTAAGTTCTTCTACTGGCACATATATATATATATATGTATAGGGAAAGCAAATTTGCGTCTCAAAGTTAAGCCTTTCTGAGCAAACTTAAGGTAATTGGGAAAAAATATCTACTGGCTGAAGTAGCAGTTTTTGTAGATGTAGTGCACTTGTTAATGGTAGTTACAAGTAACTGCATGGCATGTAGTGTTTCTAACATTTTAAAAATTAAGTATTAGTCATGCTCTTTCCTGCTTTACTAGTTTGGGTAAATTCTGTGTGGTCTTGCAATTAAACAATGGCTGCAGCTGCTTTTTTCGTCTGCATCTTTTAAATGAGTAGTCTCCTTTTACATTAGCTACTTTAGTTTCACTATTTAAGTTTCCCAACAGAACAACAGACAGGTTAAAATTCAAATGCTTGGAATTTGAAAAGATCCTACTGGCTTGACATATGCAAGCAAAATGCCTTCCGCTCCTTTGTTATTTTGAAAACTGCCAGAACAATTGTGTTGTAGTCACATATATTAGAAATTGCTCTGTAAATAACCAGAAATGAACCATTCAGATCAGAACCTTAGCACACCATTACAATTGGCAAGATGACAGAATGAGGTAGATGCACAATATACTGTTGTAAGAACCTTGCTCTGATCAGTCTTTATAAGGGAGGACTAATCTAAAGATACTTCTGCAAAAATAACTTCTTAATTAATTGAAATAGCCAAAAAACAGTTTATGTGAGGCTTTCATTCACTAAGGAGCAAGTAGAAGACTCAGTCCACAGGGAAGAGCTTTTTTAGTTTAGTGCTAAATAGCTGTTAAATATATGAATTTGCCTTAATGTTCAGTTCTATTGTACCTTTTTGAAAAAATACAATCAGAAAACACTTGAAATTAATTTTTGATTTGAAACACACCCCAGTTCATACATGCTTACTACACTTTTTTTATATGGTTGTAAAATCCATTCTAAAAGATTTCAGATATTTCTGCTATTAGTAATTTAGAGATTTTTAGTAAGCATTTTTTTTGTAGCTTCTAGATTAGGAAACCTTTATCTTGGAGGAAAAAAAAGAAAAAGATGCTGATGATTTTGTAACATCCGTAGGTACCATAGACCCAAGCTCACCGTACACCATGATGTCACCCAGTCAGCGTGCAGGGAACTGGCCGGGATCTCCGCAGGTCTCTGGTCCCTCACCAGCAGCGCGAATGCCTGGAATGTCACCAGCCAACCCTTCCCTCCATTCACCTATCCCAGATGCCTCTCATTCCCCACGGGCTGGAACAAGTAGGTCACATTAACAGTATCATGACTGTGCCACACTCGCATTTAACATTTCTGGTTCTGTGGTTTTGGTAGCGCTGTGTCTTGGCCTAACAGTCCTTACTGCCCTCATGCAATGAATATCTAAGGCACTGATGCCCTGTGCTATTCCATTCTGGCCTAGGCAGCTTTTTTAAAGCAAGTTGGAAAGCAAGATAAATCACAGAGTGTAAATTTCAGTAGGATTCTTGTCTCTTGTTGAGCTGTAGGAATTAGTCTCAGACTATTGAGCTCTGTGAATGTGGAAAAAATCCTTCAGAGGGAAAGCAGTGCTGGGCATATTTGCCCACCCAGAAAGTAACTTTTTACTTTATAGAGCTGTAATGCTGCTCTTGCAATGCTGATTTAACTGTCTTTACGTTCCATTCAGTTTGTACCTGCTAGAGAAAGCGATGGGAGTAGGACTGAGCTTTATTAAGACTCTTAGCATGGGTAGCGGGTGAAAGCTCTAATTCCTTGACTTTGCTTTGCTGAAGCCCTGCCCATAAGGCAGCCAAATTCTTACATAAGAAAGATTAAGCTTTGGAGCAGAAAAACTTACTGCTTATACAGTGGCAGCAAATAAAGCGAGTGCATATCCCATATCCTGGGCTTTATCTTAAAGCATGCTTACTGTGGGTGTGTTTCCATGCTGCCAGGTTCCCAAGCAATGCCGACCAGCATGCCTCCGCCTCGTAAACTACCTCAGCGGTCCTGGGCTGCCTCCATCCCCACCATCCTCACTCACAGTGCCTTGAATATTCTGCTGTTGCCCTCTCCTACCCCTGGCCTCGTGCCAGGACTAGCTGGCAGCTATCTTTGCTCCCCTCTTGAGCGATTCCTTGGATCAGTTATTATGAGGAGACATCTTCAGAGGATCATCCA
This sequence comes from Crypturellus undulatus, assembly GCA_013389825.1. Taxonomy (NCBI): domain Eukaryota; kingdom Metazoa; phylum Chordata; class Aves; order Tinamiformes; family Tinamidae; genus Crypturellus; species Crypturellus undulatus. The sequence continues at coordinate 238,727 of VWPW01014141.1, forward strand.
GCAGGAAACGGTATGGCTTAGCTTCTGGTACTGATCTACAGCTGTGACTCTACAGTTGTTTTTTTGTTTTTGTTTCTTTTTTCATGCTTCTAGACACCACATCCTTCAGATGCAAACTGGTTTGCTTCAAGTGTACCTTATCTCCTCTCTTAGAATTGCTAACAGTGAAATTGGGGGACAGCTCCGGATATTGCTGGGGCTAGCGTGGCCATTTTCCTACCTGGAACTTACATTTTAGCTTTTAGTCTGGGAAGACGTGTTAAGCTCTACCCTTATTGCTGATAGACTTATTATGGTATACTACTGAATTTTGCTGCCTCAAGCATCAAATTTTTTTAAAAAAGCATTTGGTTTTGCTTCCCTTCCACAGAAATGAGGAGTAGAAAACTTATTTGGTCAGTTGAAATATGATAGCTGGTATAATAGCAAGGCTATGACCTTATTTTCTGATGTTTGTGGCTTCTGTGAGTTCAGCCTGTATGCTGCTAAATAGCTAGAAATAGCTTTAGGGTTACTCTGGATACTGCTACCTGGTAGGAATGCCCCTAAAACCAACTACTACCTAGCAATAACTGAAGTACTCTGCCATGAATGTTACTTCAGAGTTTGGGACAGAAAATGTGTGCTGCTTCATGTGGACATTGGTTCAGGAAAGAGAAGGATGAATCTTGCATAAGATTCTTTGCTCAAGGCAATGTTGACCCCTAGGTAAAAAGCACATGTTTGTGTGTGGTAAATACTTTCTTCGGGGGAAAGAGAACAGATTAATGTCTAGGAACTTGGGAGTGAATGCGTGTGTGTGTTCATGCTGCTTAGCAAATTCAATGCGATGCTTTTTCTCATGCAGCTCCAACTAATAAACTCCAATGAACCGGGCGTAATTATGTTCAAGACAGAGGCACTAAAGTGCAGGGTTGCTCTCAATCCCAAAACCAACCAGACTTTGCAACTAAAAGTAACACCTGAAAATACAGGACAGTGGAAATCAGAGGAGTTACAAGTTTTGGAGAAGTTCTTTGAAACAAGAGTATGTATTCACATTACTGAGGTTCCATTTGGGGGATATTACTTTTAATCTGTGTTTATTTTGAGTGGTTCTGTTGACATTCATTGGGTTTAGTGACACATAAGGGCTGCAAAGTAAAAGATTAACTGCTAGACAGGCTGATTTATGATATTAAATAATACAGCTTTGTCTCGGTAGGCAGTACTAATTGGTATTTTGTCGCTCCAGGTTGCAGGACCACCTTTTAAAGCAAACACCCTAATAGCCTTCACAAAATTACTAGGGGCGCCAACACACATCCTCAGGGACTGTGTACACATCATGAAGCTTGAGCTGGTAAGTTAACTGTTCTGCTTCGTTGACTCAACTTCAGTTACTGTATTGAAAAACTAGGTGTTATTTTTATCTATGAACACATTAATTACTCTGAATTTATATATGTGTTAGCATTAATGGAAAATTTTTAAATTTACTGTAAATTTTATTGGAAAGTAACAGAATTTCTCCCTTAAACTGATAATCTTGAGAAACTGCAGGCATGCTTCTGCATGATAGACATACTAGTAGCCTGGGTAAAACCTTCCTTAATGGGTTCTTGCTCAAGTCTGAGAGAACTGAACATGTATTTTGACTTGTGCTAAACCTGGGAACATCTGCACATTTAGCAAGTGAGGCACAATCTGCTTGTTAACGCTTCCCTGTTCCATAGACACGTGTGCCTCTGACACGAAACTTGTGCTATTCCTTCTCTGTGGTGCTCTCTTGAAACAGTTCCCGGATCAGGCAAGTCAGCTGAAGTGGAATGTGCAGTTTTGTTTAACAATTCCTCCCAGTGCACCACCAATTGCGCCTCCGGGAACACCTGCTGTTGTGCTGAAGTCCAAAATGTTGTTTTTTGTAAGTCACTTATCTGTTTTAACATTCCTGTGGGCTGCAAGTGTTCAAAAAGATGACCAGTTAGTAGCAAAAATATATGCACGCTCTGTGTGATAACCACAGCAGCTAAAAATGTCCTGCTGTTTGGGAGCCTAGGGTTGCATACCGCACTTCTGCAGCAAGTCCAGTGAGTATTCCTAATCCCTTTCTATAAAGATCACACCAACTCTTAGGTAACTTGGTGAGCAGTTTGCCTTTTGTCCTCCATGTGGAGATGCAAACTGTATAATCTGAAGTTTGGTTACCTGTGCATAGAACAAATCTGTATGGTTGTGATCTCCGACGGATGTTCCCGAGTGAAATAGTTTACAACCAGGTGAAAACTAATCAGTTGCCTAAACTAATCAGAAATTATGCCTGGGAACCAAGGGAGGTGGAAAGCCAGTCTGCGGGTGTGGAGTGTTTAACGGGAGTGGGAGTTGAGCTGAAGGGCGTAGCTGAACTTAATGACTTTGTTTTGTTTTGCCCACAGCTTCAGCTAACGCAGAAAACGGCAGTCCCCCAGGAGGCTGTTAGTATTATTGTCCCAATTATTTATGATATGGCTTCGGGTACAACTCAACAGGCCGACATTCCCAGGCAGCAGAACTCTTCTGTTGCTGCTCCAATGATGGTTAGCAATATTCTAAAGAGGTTTGCTGAACTGAATTCACCACGACCAGGTACTGTACATGTCCAGTAGATATATTCTGTCCACACAGACATCTGTGACAAATCGCCAGTGTAAAACTAAATCTGAGGCTGAGATTTTGTTGATTTCTATGACCTTAGTGACAACAAAATCCCGTTGGGACAAGCGATAGACAACTTAATAGCTAGCACTGGCAATGCAGCAGATGTTTGTGCCAGAGGGTTATGTTGATACAAACTGGATTTCCCTGCTTTGCCACAGAGATAGAAAGCACCTATTGTTGGCCTAACTCTTGCTGCCCAGTGGCAGCCATAACGTTTTAACAAGTGAGCCCAGAGCGGCTCGCGATAAATACGCTGTGGTTAAGTATCAGTTTTTGTGGTTAACTATAAAATTATGGAGCTTAACAGTAGAATAAAGGGATGTTAAAATGATTGTCAAAACTTGTCCATGTTCTGCGAATGATAAAAAGTGGAGTAATTGTGTGCGTTTCTGTCAGCGCGTACGCTAACAGAGGCGCATACAGCTCTGTCCACTGAATGTGCTGTGAAGTGTTTGAGCTAAATAGCTTGTTCTGAATGTTCACTGGCCCGTAGGTGATGCACTGTGAGCAGCGTTGTTCTTTGCTCTCCCTCCTGTTGCTCTTGCCTTTCATCCAGCTAATACCTGACAGTGCTGAATAATGCTGGCAGGTTCTCTGGGCAGCATGTCGCCTGCAAGTGGTGGTTTGGGAGGCTAATACACAAATGGCTCGTAAGAACAAGGCCTTTCAGTGCTGCTTTAGTTGCATGCTGAAGAACAAAGTCTTTTTTTTCTGTATAACCCAGTGAATAGATTGAAGTCGTGAGTCCCGAGGCTGAATTCTACTTCTGTGTATTTATTCATTGTGTTGTGCAGTAGCTTTTTCTGTGCTTTATGGCTTATTTGGAGTGCTAGAACATAAGTAATGTTTATCTTAAATTGATATGGATATGCATAAACTTAAAATTGTGACGAGGTTAGTATTAAACATGCATTTTTTGTTTAACGTGTAGGTGAACAGGGCAGGCAGAGAGAGCCCTGGGGCAGCATGGGCTGTAAGAGGTCTGTGTCTGATGGGTCGGAGCTGGTAGTTGTGCAGCACTTTTATTCTGTGATACATTGACTAAACCTCAGCTGTTTCCTTTGGGAAATGTTTGCCCACCTAGTCCTACTGAAGAGGGGTAGACACTTGTGTTGCTTTTGTTTTAGGGTAAACCCTATACCAAATGCCACAGCACAGGGAGCAGTTGACAGAGGTGTTGGGGAGTATCCCCGGTGCGATGTTGTCTTGTGATTAGCAGGAAGATGAGGGCAGCCAGTTTCTTGCGCATCACACGAGGCTGATGGCATTTAGGAGGGCAGCAGAGAGAAAGAACGTGGGCAAGGAAAAGCCCATAGAGAGGGAGCTTATGGCGCCAAGCAGGACCTCATCTGGGCAAAGTATTTTCTACCTTATCCAGTATCTTCCTTCCTTTGCTGTTGAAAGGTGTAGGAGAGCCCTCTAAGAAAATTCTCTATAAGAAGTAAGAGTGAATGACTGGGAGATTCCTGCTTTTACAGCAGCGGTGCCTTTGAGACCCTGGCTGCACATCCTTTCTCTTAGGATGCAGTTGCTGCTCTGTCCAGGACGTTCTCGGCTGTGTGCCGGCTGTGTGCAGCTGCTTTTGCTGCATTTGGCTTGAAGGGGATTCATCCTTTTGGTCAGAAAGGTCCAGGGCAAGGTCCACCATGCAAGTTTAATCAACTGGTACTTGGGTCCTAAATCGTAATTTGTATTGCCCCATTTTGGCTCTGTCTTTTTTAGCTTTCTCTCTTTGCGAGAAAGTCATTTTGTATCAAGCCTAACTTTCTTCTTAATAAAATGCTAGTAGCTGAAAAGTGAGTTCTCCTGGAAGAGTTTTATTTTTAGACTGGTGGCCAAACACATTAAGTTTAACAGCAATATGTTGTTTAACAGCAGAACGTGGACTATTTGTGGGTATACTGTCCTTCCGAGAGCGTTTTACCCGGCCCTCCATGGGGGAAATGTGGTTTTTGTAATGGTTATGTGAACTGAGGAATAGCAGAATCCCTGGCAGAATCAGTGCCCAGGAATAACAGGGTGGACTTGGGCTGCGCATCCTGATGTGCCACGAGCAGGAGACCTTGGTGTGGCGAGGAAGGAGGGTCCCTAGAGGCGCAGGGCAGGGAGAGGCTCCGGCAGCAGCTCTGGGGCCTCATGTGGTGCTTCTCCAGGCGCTTCCCGGCCAGGCGCGTTCGGTGCTGGGTTCGCGGCAGTGAGCCTGGATCCGCAGCGGGATGGGAGGTTTACCGTGGTGACGGCTTGCCAGAAACCAGCGCGGCAGCAGCGAGCTGGGCTATTGGGATCCGCGCAGCCCCGCTGCGCTCTGCTCCTGCCACGTTGTTTTCCCACAGTTGCTCCACAGCAATGAAACTCAGTGTCTCCTAATCGATGTTTCTGAAAACAGGCAGGAAAAACTCAGCCCTTGATGACAGGGTGCAATGGTGGGAATTAACTGTATTATCAGCAAAATGTGGATCTAAGCTACAGCTGCCTAATTTTGTCACCTTTTGTTGGGCTGATGAGACCTTGTTCTAGTGGTTTTTATTTTTCAAACTATTTCAGAGTATGTGTATATGTTTGTCAAAAAATGCCCTATTGAGAACTTGAAACAGCTGTGATCTTTGTATCAAAGTTTTGTTTGTTTTCCTTTGCATCTATTTTCTAATATAGAAGTCAAGGCTAGAACCAAGACAGTTCAGGCAAAATAAAAAGATTGTTTGACTTGTCTGTGCAGAGTTAAAATTAAAAAGTCATAATAATAATTTTTAAATTTAAATTGAATCGAGGTCTTGGTCACAAAAAAAGAGGGGAAAACAAATATTTTTAAATTGAGATTGAAANAAAAACAAAAAAAAAAAAAAAAAAAAAAAAAATGATTTAATTTTTAAATTAAAATTGACTCTAGGTCTTGGTCACACAAAAAAAAAAAAGAGCTCTGTTCCAGACTTGGGTGTTTTGAAGTGTGTAGCTTCTGCTCGTAACCAGCGCGAGTAGAACTCGGAAAAGCTTTCGGATAAGATGCAGTGCTTTTGATTAACCCCCTCCAGCAAAGCACATCTCATAACTCCTTGTGCTGGGTGTCCCCGGCATCCTCCAGAGCTCTTACAAGCCGGGAGCTGCTCTTGGTGGCCCCTTGCCATTTTGTGACTCCGCGCGGCGGCAGCGAGCGGCACCTCCACAGAACCCGCTGCAAACAGGGGCTCTTTGGCGGCGGATGGAGCTCGCAAGCGGCCCCGGCCACGCGCGGGTGGGAGCCGCGGCGCGGAGGGGGGCTGCGCGCGGGCCTCGCCGAGCCCCGGCACTCGCTCGCTCGCGTTGCGGCTACGCGCGCGCGTCGCTAACCTGTCTCTTTTCCCTGTTCCAGGTGAATGCACAATATTTGCCGCCGTTCGGGATTTGATGGTTAATCTTGCGCTGCCCCCTGGTGGGCGTCCCTAGACACTTTTAAAAGAAGGCTGAGAAAAAAAAAAAAAGAGAAAAAACAGCAAAAAAAAAAAAAAAAAAAAAAAAAAAGCCCTCTCTGAAATAAGCCTTCGGTTAAAAGAGGACATTTAAAATTCACTTTTTTTTTTTTTTTTAAAAAAAAGAACTAAATATAATAAACTGGCAAACTTTCAGGGATGCACTTTCATCAAATGAGTATCACCACGACTTTTGTATAGTGCTGTTGTATAGTGTGTTTTAATGGGAGACACTTCAGACTAGGTAATAGATTGAAGTATCAGCTTGCTGGTAATAGATTTAATATTCTGTTTTATACTATAAAAACTATGAAAATGCCAAACTTGTTTGTTTTTTGTTTTTCTTATGTTTTGGTGTAATAGTCTTTTTTTAAGGCAGGTCTGTCATTTTGAATACTGTAAAACTGTGACAAACTTTATATTGAAGCTGTATTTTAATATGACTGCTTTGAATCCTTAAACAAATTATTTGGGCTTGTTGTAAACATGTCCCCAAAAAGCAATATTTAATAAACTGGATTAAAAAATCTTAAGATGAGTGTTGTTATAATCTTAAACTTTGTTTTTTCCACTCTGTCACTGGCCACATCTCTTGCATCCATGCTTGTCTGGCGATCTCTGTGGGTAATTCTCTTTTCACGCAGGTGCGTGCCTCCTCATTGAAAAAGAACCCCAAAAAAATGTTTTCCCCCACTCCCAAAAAAATCTTCATTTACTAAGTGGTTGGTTTAGTTCTAAATCACAGAAAAAATGGTTTGTCTGTTTTCCTCGTGTCCTAGTGTCATTATTTTCCTAACTGTCATTATTTAGAACAGAGCTTCAGTGCTTATGTTGTTAAGAACTGCTTACATTCTTTCCCAGAAGCAGCCACAGAGATTGGAAGCACCTGCTTTTTTTTTTGACCTGTAATGGAACTTTTATTAGTCAATACTTTATAAAAATAGATGTGATGCATGGTCATACGCAAAGGCAGGTAAGATAAATGCTTGCCCAGGATGCTGTGAAAGGGAGAGGCTGCTCTAAGAAAGCTGAAGATAACCAACAAAATAGCTGTAGAAGCCACCTCATGTTTAACTTATGGAAGTGGATGTAGGCAGCTTTGTTAGTGCTGACTGAACCTGCTGATTGTAGCATAGGAAAAATTTCCAGCTTGAAGGAGGAACCTGTTTGTTCACATTCATCAATTAGTCTCAAATTTTACCGAGTTCAAGGAGTTTTTCCTCACCTGTTTGTTCACATTCATCAGTAGTCCCAAGTTTTACCGAGTTCAAGGTGTTTTTGCAGGCTCCTCAGGGCAGCAAGGTCTTATGCTGCTCTACCCCGCTGCTCTACCCCGCTCCTTTCCCACTGCTGACTTCTGCTGTCAGCTCGCTCAGCTGGAGGCTGTTTCCAGCTCTTTTTAAAACCCCTTTTCTGCCCTGCCTAATCCAGGCTGGCCCGGGCGGGCTAACCCGCTGGGGTCAAAGTGCTGCTCGTCCGTGTGGGTTATGTGAGCACCAGCCATGGGGCAGCCCTGACCCCAACTCGTGTGAGCCCCGGCCTCTGTGCATGGCCTGCACACATCGCCCTTGGGGGCAGGATCCACCACCCTCTGTGCTAGGGGCAGCCCTGGCTCCAAGCTTGGGGTGTTTGCTTAAAATTCCCCTTGGCTCTAGGGGCTGGAATTCATCTCTGAGCACCAGCTGATGTTGGGCAGTACTGTTTCTCTCATCTTGCAAAAGGAAAAATTGGTGAACGTTTAGAGCACGGAGAGGTGGTTGATCTCTAGTGTGTGTCATAAATCATTCTCAAATTTCATAACTTGAATTTCATTTTTGTTACCCTAACACACTTGCTAGACCTCAAATCAGGTTTGTATGATGTTTCCACGTCTGTTTCTGCCTGTCTACTGTTGCAGAAGGGTATTTCCAAAAACAGCAGCACCCAAACCTGCCCTCTGCCCTCCTGCATCCCGGTACCGTTTGCTACAGTACAGTCCAACACGCATTCAGCAGCGTGACACCTCTCAAGGATCAGCTGATCAAAAAGGGAAAAACTCAAGTCTGAAGAAAAAACACCTTTATTCAAGGTGTGCGGTAGCAAACATAGCAAATGGGCTTCTGGTATCCCAGAAGAGGGTTATTCCTGTTTCTTTCATTTACTTTAGAAAATGTCTGGCCAGCTAGCAGCATTTAGAGTTGTTGGGAGTACTTCAGAGTAGAGACACAGGTCTGAAACCCACGGGGACCCAGGAGCAGAGCAGGTTTACTGTGTCTGTCAGGGGCAGTGCAGGCTCCTGGAGCACAGCCGTGAGGCAGAGCTGCCCTCCTCACCTCTTCATCGCCTGCAGCCACTCCAGAGATACGAATGAGCGGGTGGTCACAGAGCTGAAACTGGCTGAGCAGGCCCTTTCCAAGGAGTCCTCTCTTCCTTGCTGCGTCGCAGGGTGTAGGCAAGAGCACCAGCTTCCCTTACGCAAGGGTCAGAAGCACTATCTGTGCTGAGCCCAGCGTGGTGGCCACCAGACTGCACCAGGCAGGAGGGAACACCCCCCTCCTTCTCCGCGCCTCTCGTCATCCAGGCTCGGCCCACGAGTCCCACCCCAGTGGTCCGTGCTTCTCNTGTCCTTCTCCGCGCCTCTCATCATCCGTCCCCAGGCTCGGCCCACAAGTCCCACCCCAGTGGTCCGTGCTTCTCCTTCTAGCTTGTGGGTCTACTGGAGAGGGTCCAGCGCAGGGCCACAAGGATGATCAGGGCCTGGAACATCTGCCCTATGAGGAGAGGCTGAGGGAGCTGGGCCTGTTCAGCCTGGAGAAGAGAAGGCTGAGAGGGGACCTGATCTGTGTCTATAAGTGCCTCAAGGGAGGCAGTGAGGAGGATGGGGCTGGCCTCTTTTCAGTGGTGGCCACCGACAGGACAAGAGGAAACAGCCACAAAATGAAGTACCAAAAGTTCCACAGGAACTTAAGGAAGAACTTCTTTCCTGTGAGGGTGACACAGCACTGGAACAGGCTGCCCAGAGATGCTGTGGAGTCTCCTTCTCTGGAGATCTTCAAAACTCGCTTGGGTTCGATCCTGTGCCACGTGCTCTAGGTAACCTTGTGTGTGCAGGCGGGTCGGACTAGATGATCTCCAAAGGTCCCTTGCAGCCTTAAAGGATTCTACGATTCTGTGATTCTGTTCAGGGGATCAAATGCTGCCAGGAGCTAATGCGTCATCAGATGTTCGAGGTCCCTCTCCCTGGTTGGAGGAGGCTGGTAGGATGACTTTGGGCTTGCTAAGCGGATTCCAGGCTCTGCCAGAGTTGGATCTGCTAATGCGGCTATAGAAATGGTAAAACAGGTGCCTCTGCTTTCTTTTGCCTTTAATAAGAAGCACGGGGTTGGAAGTGGTCTCCTGTGCCTCCATTTCCACATCTCTTTTCAGCAAGTGTGCTGTAAAATTCCATTTATAAACTTAGCAGCTTCCACCTCAAAATCAGGTCCTCTTGCCTGTTTTTCAAGTCCCTTCAATATTCCCTTTGGGAGTCTGTTGAGAATCTTTACTGCTCTAAGGTTCATAAGGTACCCGAGAAATTACATTAACAGCAGAAAGCTGTGAGCAAGAAGCTGTCTACATAAGCATCTAAGCAAGCGTTTAGTGTTTTATTTCCAAACTCCAGTTCCTTTGGGCATGGGTAACACCCAGTCAGACAGTGGCTGCTCAGTGGTGGTTTTGGAAGTGCAGTTAACTCATTCTCGTGCAAAAACAAACCAACCAACCCCTGCTCTGTGCAGGAACCCTTCAAGCCAGCCCAAAGTTAAAGAGCAGGGGAAGGAGGGAGAAGCTGTTCACACTTTGAGTTTCCGCAGAGCTGCAGGACACCTGCAGGAGCTGCAAGATGAGAAGGGAGGTTTGGGACCTGCCAGCAGCTAAAGGGAACCAAGCTGGAAGTACTGAAGGAGCAAGTGTGAGAGGCCTGTCTTCAGGACAGGCTCCTTTAGGAGAGGCTGTCTGAAGAACCGCGTCAGCCCTTCCCCCTGAAGCCACTCCATCACTTCAGGCAGCTTTTTTTTTTTTTTTTTTTTTCAAGAAACAAAGTTATTTTAACAAACATTTAGCGATGAAGGCCTAGCCAAACAAAATTTTGTGTCACAACACAGCCTCAACAGTGCCAGGAAGGTCCCTGGTGGGAACCTTAGGAGCAAGAAGTGCTTGGTAGCTGTGGTTCAGTAGTGAACCACCGTCCACTCCATAAAAAAAACGTTGTCCCCAGTTTCTTGCTCTGAACAGACATCTGGTTTTGACAGTCCCTCCTGTTGTCTAGATAGCAGCTTCCTCAAGCCCTCCTCCATACGCAGCTCTTTGCCGTTTTCCTCTATAAATCAGGAGTTTAAAAAAAGCCTTCAGCAATTCTCCTCCTCCACTTTTCTATTCTCACAGATAATTTAGTGGAAAAAAAACAAAATCTGATTTTACCTTTATTTTTCCTTCTTTTTCCAAGCAATTCTTATAATGGCTGAAAATTTTCTTTAAACTGAAGTTTTGCTTTCTCTGGGGAAAACTTCCTATCAGCCCAGCTTCCCTCTGTATTCAACACAGTTATTTCCTAAAATGCGTAATAGTTTTTCAATTTATATGACTAATTTTGATCTCGTGGTTACCTGGGACATAGCTGGATCCATAAAGAAATACAAATTTTCTGAGTTTCTCAACAATAGGAGTGTCAGAGCTGAGCAGATATTCCTGGAATTGGTGTTTCCAGCAGCCTCTCTGTTTCCAAGGAAGATGGGATTCTGTAGCTGCCAGTCGGCTTTAAAATAACCCCTTCACGGAGAGGGCCTGGCCTGCCTCTCACCGCAGTAGCTTAGCCAATTTGCTACAGCTTTTGAGATTGAAAATAACTGGTATGCTTTTTTTTTCCTCCTTTCTTTTTTCCTTTCTTTCCCTTCCTCTTCACTGCAGCAGAGACCAGGAGTGACAGAAATGGATTCCTAGGAGCCACGAGCTGTCGGATCACTGCAAGGGTTTTTCATTTCCACGCTGATGCTGCCCGAGATCCGGGTGGTGATTGATGACCTCCTGTAGGATGCAGTTAGAATTCCCTTTTAGCACCGCCGAGCTCCTAATGCTGTAATTGATTACGTGGGAATTGCAACAGACTTCTTCTTTTTCTCCTTTTTGTCAATTCCCTGGTTACTTCAACTAAGGTATTTTAATGAATACTTAAAAGGAAAGGCCAAACAGATAAGTAGGTAGGCAGCACTGAAATATTTCAGAAAAGTCAGTGACGTCTTTATGGAACATATAATTTATCAGGAAACCTTCTTTTTAAAGCATTGCAATAGCAGTTACAAAACAAATTTTGCTAGAGCACCAATCAAGGTGTTTATTAATTCTCAGGGATGAGACACTTAAATGGAACAGAAACCAAAGGAATAATTGTTTTTGCCAGGGAAAAAAATATACAATAATTGATTATTTGTGTTGTAAAAGGTTCTGATTTCTTCTGATATGCCATTTATTATACTTAGTGGGGGAACCAAGGAGAAAACCCTCTGCACGCCCTCACCTCAGATCTAGCGGATCTGCAGAAAATCTTTCTACCACAAAGTTCTTCAGTGGTTGTGGCTGTGGGAGGCATCTGGACATGACCAGCAGAGCCCCTCAGAAGCCTTTGCTGAGACTGAGACCCTGAAACAACAGCTCAGAAAAGCATGAGCTTCCCCAGTTTTGCTTAGAAAGTCTCTATTGCTCCAAAACTCACTGATGGCAATGAACAGATTTTTGTTTCCGTGTCCATTACATTACTGGGTTTGAAGGCAGAAATGGAAGATACTGGGAAAGAAAGATATACAGGAGGGAAAACAGCAAAACAAATGTTAGGAGCTGAACTGGATTCTGCTGCAAAGCATAAGGGTATTTTCTTACTGAGTGTTGGCTATGAGACACCAGTTAAATTATTATGAATTTATGTTCTTATTCTATCCCATTGCCCAAAGTAAAGCATATGCTCACTTGGTTAAGGGCATGTAAATTCATCATCATAAATTCATGCACAGGAGCATAATTAAAGTAGAATTTGGCTGCCTTTGTCAGAGCATTCAATGTTGCCATGAATTTTATTTCCTTATGAAGCTATTCTGTGGGGCATAATCATGCCAAGAATTTAGCTATGTGTTTTTGATGCTGTTCAGAGACATTAATGGTGATGTTAAAGGACAGACTTTGTAATGCAGCAGTTGTCCACAACTGCTGGGAGACGCAGTTCCTTCCTGAACTGTTCTGGAAAACCAGTTCCTACTAGCTGGCTAGATAGATAGCATTCTATATATGTTTCTCGGTCTATATATATATAATTATATATGTATAAAAACATACGTGTGTGTGTCTGCACACACACACACACACATATATTTGTATATGTATATACACGCACTTAACAGAACCTCTTTACAGCCTGAGTTCTGCTCCTGGTTTTAGACTGCCCGCTTCAGCGCCGTCTCCTATGCAAGCTGCTGGAAAATCAATGCCCAGAGCGGGCAGGGATGGGGCTACCGCAAGGTTATTTGGACAGGCGGCTTCCAGCCATCCCTCGGATTCCACTCTGTTTGTTTGGCAGGAGAGTTGTCACCTGGGCTCTCCCCATCCCGCGCCTCGTCCCTTCTCGTGCAGATGGAGTCGGGAAGAGCAGCGCAGCGGTGCCTGCCCTCTGTGCTGGGACACGGCTCACCAGGAACTGAGGGAATTGCCTTCATGTCTGCTAGGGCTTCAGCGACTGTATGAGACCTTCCCTCCCCCGGGAACGGAACATGAGCTGAAGGACACTGTTGTGAGGAAAGACTAAGCAAGTGAGCTGGGCCTGTTTAGTCTGGAGAAGAGAAGGCTGAGAGGAGATTTGATCAACATGTTCCAGTATCTGAGGGGAGAGTGTAGGGAGGATGGGGCCAGGCTCTTCTCTGTGGTGGCCAGTGACAGGACGAGGGGTAACAGGTGTAAGCTGAAACACAGGAAGTTCCCCCTCCATGTGAGGGTGACAGAGCCCTGGCACAGGCTGCCCAGAGAGGCTGTGGAGTCTCCTTCTCTGGAGATCTTCCAAACCCGCCTGGATGCCACCCTGTGCCATGTGCTCTGGGTGTCCCTGCTGGAGCAGGGGGGCTGGACTGGATGATCTCCAGAGGCCCCTTCCAACCTCAGCCATTCTGGGATTCTGTGACACAGATTTGGCTTTGCAGCGTCGGAGTATTCCCACCCGGATCAGAGCCCTGCCCAGTACAGAGAGGGGCTGTGGTCTGCGGCTCAGCATGGCACCCAGAGAAGGTCCTTGAGAAGAGGACAGTATTTAAGGATGTAGCTCAGGGCCTGCAGGACAGAAACTCGCAAAGGCAGGAGGGCAGTTACTACCTCCTGCTCAATCAAGAAATCTCACTTCCCATCAAACACCTGTAAACCCTAGCACAATGCTCCTCCTTCACAATAGCCATAAACCAGTGTCAGTAATAGGAGTCAGATGTTTGTTGTTAGGAGATTAATGCCCAAGTCAAAACCAAACAAACAACCCCACATTAGTCAGAGACCTTCCTGCCTCCATTTTCACTGCAGGCAGACCTTCGAATCCCAGCAGTCACGCGTGAGGTTACGCAACGTTCGCATTTTGAAGCTCTTAATTTCCACTTCCTTGTTTTTAGATCTGAATGTAACAATTGGGTATTTTGGATCCGGTTTAGGCTTTTCTCAGCTGTGTTGCCCTGGCTGGAGGACCTTTGCGAGCTGCTATGCCAGACACAGGGAGGTCTGGAAAGCGGAGGTGAAGGTCAGGCCTGAAGGACACCTCCCGTCCAGGATTTAGACTTCTGGGGATGAGCTAGGCAAAGCACGCGCTCCTACGAGGAACCTTCACTTCAGCTTTCATGGCTTGTTGCTTAACCTAAAGGCAAAAGCAATTCTCAGGTTTCACTTCTGCCTCAGGACTGGCCTCCTTTGCCAGCAGCACTAGCACTTCGCAAAGTGGCTAGTCATATTTGCTGGGGCCTGAAATGCAGTCGAGTAAATATTTTCACCCCACCAGGCCTGAGGCCGAGCTGCCCTGTGCCCCGTGCAGATGAGAAAAACCTCTCTGACAAGATCCCCAGGACAGCAATTGCCCTGCAGCCCCTTCAAACTGACATCGTATCATGCCCTTTCCCACGCGGCTCAAAGCTACCGGTTCTTGGGATGCAGAAAAATCCCTCCTGCCCTTCCACCTCAAACAAACAGCATCCTAGTATGGCCTAGGACTTCTTCAAATCCCTCCCCTTCCCTTGGCTGTGTGGAAAATGCCTCTAAAAGAGCACCCATTACTTCCTTTTTTCTAAAAATAGAGCCCGTGTGCTTTCACTGTGGGCACTGCCCTCCTCCACCAGGCTCCACAGGAGGGTGTCACAGCCTTCCTGGTAACAATGTAGGCCAAACACCCAACTCCTGGCAGGTATCCCGTGCATCCTTACATAGCCAATACTCTTGGGAAGAAAGAAGGAATTCCAAGAAAGAGAGTGATCAGTAGCAGATACAGTGTTGTTGCTGCTCTACTGTCATTGTAATTAATTGACTCCAACTGTGGAAAGGCCATTCCTGGCTCGGAACCAGCAGTGTGACTGCCTCGCCAGGGTTTGTTGCCCTTGTGTTATTTTCTGTCTTGCTTACCTGGCTCAAACCAACGCAGGGCAGTTTTAGGGCCACTCACGAAGGAGCTTGTGCTATCAAAAGAAATCGCTGACAGGAAGCTGAAATTTGATTCATTTCTGGCTAACAAAAGCAGGTGAAAGAAGAGATTGATTTCTGATAGTTGGGTTCTTGTCCTATGCAAACCCTTATGTTGTATTTTCCTCGCTGCCCATGACACTGCTCCACCCTCTGGGAGAGCTGCTTGCAACAGCGCTTCCCCTTCATCTCTGTAGATCAGCACAGGGCAACTCCTGGGGCAGAAATCCTCCTTTCTAACAGCACCGAGGGCCCCCTTCGCACATTTCATAATCACCATTTTACCCCACAGCAAAGATTTTGCAAGGGACTAGGAAGTCTGTGCAACAAGGCTCAGAAATAGGGCTTGGACATCTCCTCCCTCTTAGTACAGAATTAAATATTAAAAGATTACCAGCTGTGAATCAGTAAAACAGTAACTTCTGAAGAATTGTTTTAAATATTAGGGAATTTATTATGTCATTGTGTGTTTAAGTATTTTAACATTAATGCTCAGGTTTGCTTGTTTTTTAGAACAAGTAAAATACCATGAAGAATCTCCCTTATTTGTATCTATCTCAATTATTTTCACAATAAAGTTGTGCAACTTTGATATGCTCATCAAGACAGTGCAAATGTTACAGGATGTTCAATGATTAGGCTACACATTCTTCTTGGGTTAAAACTGTGCAGGGAATGTGACAGTGCACTTCTCATCTGCTGCCCCTATGTTTAAATGATCCAGCTAAACATCCTATGGTTTGTAACTCTGAGCTATTATAAAAATACTAAACCCTCGACCAGGTACCTCGACCTGGGCAGAGCTGCAGGATGTTCCTCAGCTCAATACCAAGCATGGCCCAGGCTCTACACGACACAGATACGTGTATAACTCCAACGCCTCTAACACCAACAGGCCGAGTGAGCAAGACTAGTTAACTTACGGAGCAGATCTCTGATACTGAAACAGTTTCTCTTAGTAAGAGGGAAAAATAAATAGATTAGATAATTATATGATGAAACAGAAACTCCCATTCATTTTGCTGGTATTTAGAATTTCTTCTATAACGAGAGCAAATGAGAGTTGCCCAAAACTCTGCATTTTCAGATTCAAGCCAGAAATGAAGCACTTGTTTTAACTATGTGTGAGGAAATTAACCAGGGAGTGTCAACTTCCAGGCTTTGCTTTTGAGAAGACACTTAGGAGTCATGGGCTTGAGGGTGAGGCCGCGCTGGAGGCAGGAGGCACCTGCTCCGTCCCGTTGTGCTGGGCTAATTCCTTTGCCACTGGAAAAAGCACATGCAGGAGCCTCGGGTCTGGGGTTTATTGAGCAACAGAAGCAGCGCTATCATCCAGGTTCCTTTAATCAAGTGTTGGTCCATTATTACCATCAAAAAGAATTTTAATTTTTTTTTTTAATAACATCAACACAAATGGAAGAAATATGAAACATCATAGTAGGAACTCTTAACTGTACATGACATTGAACTATTACCTGACTGGTGCTACGTCAATATTTATAGACTCTCCACAGTATAGACCAGCCACACCAGTGTTATTCACCTCCAGCTAACTGAAGGTCTAGGCAAAGCAGCCTTCTGGCTACAGGTCATAACTCAGTCACCTCCATGAGGTCAAAATGCCCTTTGTGCAGGTGGAATCCCACTCTTGTAGAAATACCTCTATATTTCATGTGTTACTAAGAGTAAGAACTTTGCTCTCCAAAGGTACATATAGCCATTATAAATATTTACATCAAACATTTACAACTGGTTCATAATATACAACACAACAATTTAGCTATAATTTCTAATCCTCCAGTGTAAGACTTCCAAACACTGTCTTGCTACTGCAATTTCAGTTCAGCTGCTCTGCACAGTCACAGGTAGTACAGGCCCTCTTTGAAGCTCATGTAACATGATTAAAAAAATGGAATGATGTTATCTTACTAACAATTAAATTTGTGTGTTTGTTTTCCTTTTAAACAGGCATATGTCGATATGCAAATCCAATCAGTTGCTACTATTGACTTTTAAAATAGGCTTTGAGAGAAAAAAAAAAACCAAAAGAACACTTAAAAATAAGTACACCTTTAGGAAAAAAAAAAAACATTTAACTACATCAGAATATTTGTTTTCACATAATTTAAAGGAAACCTTATTCTTCATCATTTTCCTGTACTGGAATACAGTGTAGTTTAATCCATTCTTATCTTCTGGTTTGTCATCCTATAAATGATGCTGTCATAGCCAGGATCCATATTCCATAGGTTGTAGGAGACGACTATAACAGCTAAAGCCAGACCTATCATCATCCACAGAATAATGTTGAAGACGACAGCGTAGTCATAGTTATACTCATAGGCAAGGTTATATGGATTATCTTTTTCAGGCTGTAAAGAAGAACACAAGTGCATCACCTCAGAGCTACCCCGCATGCAAACTGCATCCTGGCTGTATGAAAAGTCTGAGCAATCTGAGAAAGAGATGGGCAGTTTTGGGCTCTGACACTGGGGCACAAGATACAAACGTGATGAGTGACATTAAGGAAATCGGAAGGAATGGGCTGCCAAGGATCAACACTAGATACAAAAGAGCAAGAAATGGGAGGGCCTCTCAGGTAAGCAGAGGGCTGGAGCACATGGAAGATGAGAACTTGGCTCAGGCTGGACAGAAAGGGAAGCTAATTACAGCCTTAGCTCCCTAACAAGTTATAACAGAGAAAAGATGCCCATATTTTTCCCAGAGGAGCACGGCAAAAGCCTGAGTAGCAATGGTCCTAAACAGCAGCAAGGCAAATTCCAATTAAATATTTGGGATGGGGGGCAGTTTTCCCCAGTGAAAATGGCAAGGATTTGGGACATGTTATTTAGAAGGGGTGTGGAGCTTCCAACCTTCAAAATCTGGAAAACTTGGCTGGAAGAGGCCATGCACAGCCTGATACAACTTCTAAGTTAACTCTGCTTTGAGTAGCGGGTCACTGAATGACCCCCAGGGTCCTTTAACTTAAAATTACAGTTAAATGAAGATCAAGACAAGCTAACCTCTCCGTACCCATACCTAAATCAAAGTCAGTATTCTAGACCTTAAAAATATGCTAAAGGAAAAACATAATGCAGTTTTGATGCATTTACATTTAAGAGATACATTAAGAGAAATGCAAAACTATGTCTCTAGTACCTCTGTAGACTGCAGAATGGAACGAGTCTTCCTGGTGAGAGGAGAATTAAATTCTTTTACAGCTACCACTTCTATGACTGCATTCCCACTATACAGATTATACATTTCATCTGCAAACTGGAGGAAGAAAAGTAATTTAGTATCTACACTGCCACCAGGAATTAAGAGAGCTTTTTCAGCTAGATACACAAAACGATAACTTGCCAGTTTCAGGATGAAGAAGTCCGTAAAACTTCCTAGTTGTTCATAGTCACTTAGAATTCCAGTGAGAAAGCTCCAATTTACGAAAGACCTTTAAGATTTCTTAGCCACCCTTTGGCAGAGCGAAGGTTATTACTGCTCTTTGGGCTGAAGAGGTTCCTACATTGCTTTAGGAAATGCCTGTGGCCATATGGCTCCCCAATTTCCTATCAGTTAGTTTCAACAAAATATTTAGATTCTCAACCTTGCTCTGGGAAATTATAAGCCTAAATATGTGGACCTGAGCTGAAGACTAATATTCTAGAGATTAATTCTGGTCAAAAAGGTATTTCTAGTATTTTTGTGTATTTGCTTAACTCCAAAGAGGATGAAGAGTATTTGAAGAAAACAGCCACTTGGCTTAGCAAATCCATGTTTTTATGTTCTTCCAATGTGCTTTACAAACTCTCCAACCTGGCTGGTCTCCGTTTTTACTACAGATTTTATCTAATCATCACAAAAGTAATGGTAAAGAAATACTTTCTTGAGCACACCAATAGATGACAAGCCATCATTTTGGCAGCTTAAAAATTTAGATTTACACTGTTTTAGGGGCAGGAGACTAACCATTCTATCCTGGAATAAAGACATTTATTTGCCCATTTTAGGGGGCCAGTTTTGATGAAACATACTGGTGGTGATCAAGTAAAACAGACTTATCAGCTCATAATTATATATGGTTTTAATATGTTCCTGCTCATTAAACAAAACATCTAATGTGTCCTGGGATCATGTCAATGCTTTTCACAAAGGAACAAGTTTTGTAACATTAGATTTTATAAATGAACAGTTGCAGTACAAAACCAAACACGATCCAAACGACGATTTCTGCTCACAGCAGAAAACAATCAATAAACCTGGCACTTATTCCCCTGTAGTTAACACATTGTTATACAGAAATCCTACCTTTTGCAGAGATTCTGCAAGAATTTGAGAAGCATCCCTGAATTGCTGGGAATCTTCCCCATACCGTTTCCCAATCTCTTCCAAGCCAGCCAGTTCCAGAGAATACAGATCTGGTGAGCGGTCTTTGGCCAAGTGCTTGTGTCGAGACAACTTTGGCAATAACATCACAGACAGGAATAAATTAATTCAAACAAAAGTTACCTTAAATACAAGTTTTGGCAAAATCAGTTTACTGGGACTAATCCAGCAACACTTCACAAAGACTGTAAGAAGCTTCTTGCTTAAAAGATTCAGAATTAAAAGCTTACCTTATCTGCTGAAATATTTTTACTACCACCACAATTCACACTTCCAAAAAAGGAAGTTAAGTCTCAGGTAAGTGTTACAGTGACTTTTTAAAGTCAAACAGTGGACAGAACAAAAAACATTTTCTTAACTACCTATATACTTCTTAATTAAGAACAGATGCAAAGCTCCATCAAATTCCTCCCTGAGGACTTCCTGTGTCTCCAAGTAAGGGGAACAGTAGCTCAGAATTCCCCATTCTCACAAGTTCTAACACAAAAGGAACTAGAGGTAAAACTAGAGGAAAGTAT
The DNA here is from genome assembly GCA_013389825.1 of Crypturellus undulatus. Classification (NCBI taxonomy): domain Eukaryota; kingdom Metazoa; phylum Chordata; class Aves; order Tinamiformes; family Tinamidae; genus Crypturellus; species Crypturellus undulatus. The sequence continues at coordinate 258,444 of VWPW01014141.1, forward strand.
CTCATTTACTTCTTCCGCTGACAGATTCAAATTTGAATTTGAGCTGATCCAAATACCTTGAAAATGCATCATTTAAACTGATACAACCTACTGATAACTGAATACATTTCAGTGCCTGCCTTGTTTGCCTTTAATGGCTTTTCTCCCTTTAAATGAAATGTCTGCAGTTGGAGGTATAAGGTGTGAGAAGTGCTTAAAAAATTTTACTTACCAGACTTGCAATATCATGTAAGACTTGTAGTTCGGACAGAAAAAGCAGGTCAACCTAAGGAAAGAAGCACAAAGACAAGAGACCATTTCCTTTGATGAGTTCAGAGAAAGGGAAGCCTCACTTTGTTGCAAGTTTCAGTATTTTTAACGGGGGAGGGCAAGCAGGAAAAAAGAGGTAGTAGAAATATATCCACTGATTAATTTGGTTTGTTTTACCTCATTGTTTCTGCTGAGGGAGTTTAGAGGAAGGGAGCTGAGAATGGAGTTATCCTGGAACAAGCGGTTTCGCAGCTGGCGCAGTGTGACAGAAAGATCTTCAAATACTGAGTTTGCCTTGCCCACCATGTAGACCCTCTGCAGAAACAGTCAACTGTTTTATCAGAACAGAGGTTTAGGATTTTCATGTTTTCTTCCAGTCACACATTAATGATCAATCATACTTGCAATCTCCCTTCAAAGAAAGGTATTTCACATCATCAGCTGGTTTTGCTCCAGCCACGCGACGGAGGAACAGTCACTATTTAGAGCATCTGAGGTCAGAGATGAAGCAATACTCACCTCCTCGCTGGGGGCCAGCTGGAGGACAACAGGAGTTTCCTCAGAGAACAACGAGTGAATAGCACTGGCAACACTGTCAAGACTGAAAGGAACAGCCTGAAACACAAAGTTGAGTTAGATTTGGGGGTAAAACAGGGCCTAATGATATAAGAGAAAATCTGCTTAGCTACAGAAACTTAGAAAAATAGGAAAACCTGTTTTTTCAAAGTACAGATACTTTCAAAGCAGTAATAACAAATAATAATAACAAATAAGAGATAATGAGCAAAACAAGACATCAACTACATATCTATCAACAGGTTACTTATACCTGAGTTCTGGAATTTTAAGAAACTGATGTTAGGATACATTACAATTATAAAATATCTCATTACCAATTATGAGTATCTCAAAGAAAACTGATGAAGAAAATTTATCAGTAGAAAGACCAACTCTTGAAACACCCCAAAACTGTATAAAACATAGTAAGAACAAAATAAATTATAGCAATAGTATAATGTCATTACTGACAAGTTAATAAAACTCTTAAGGTTTTCTAAGTATGTATTTCTGGCTTTTATCTAGAAAGAAGTAGAATGATATACTCTCTTCCCATTCACTAACTGAAGAGTACAATCATTTTTCTATTAGATATTAATAAGTACGTAAGCTAGGATGATTTGTATGTGGTGACAGACAAAATATTCGTAAGGTAATTAATGAAAAATGAAAGTTTAGGAATATTAGTTCCTATTAATAAGGAAAAAAAGAAAATAGGTACAAAGTACATTTTCAGAACAGGAAGTTACAAATGTGAGTAAGGCTGCAGACTTTATTATATTTACGATTTCCACAAGGTAGGTATGCCTACAGGGTCAGATCTAGACAATTCCAAGTCAGTTTTGGTCCAGAAGCTGTTTACAGGCACACTGTAGCTCTGCCTGAAGCAGCACGCTGTGCTGGAGAGCCACCATGAAAGCAGGTTTGTGTCCAGCTCTCTTGACCAGGGAATATGTTTGATTTAAAGCCACATAATGGTCGGATTAAAAGCTGACACTCGAAAACAGGGTTAGAACTGCCTGATAGCTGACAAAGTGGTTTCATAGGGAAATCCTTCTCTCACCTTAGGGTGTGTGGTCACTATTATATGAAACACTATTAACTATTCTCCTGGATAATGCCAAAGTTTGAATGAAGCGAGAATATTATTTATCATTTTAGTAGTAAGAGCACAGCAGCTACACAGAGCCAAACTGCACTGTAAACTGAATGCCAATGAAGCTTCCTGACACAGTCAGTTGCAAAATTAACCAGCTAAAAATAAAGACCAGAGGCTATAACTAAAGAATGGAAGAAAAAAATACTGAAAAGCAAATTTGAAAAGGAATGTGTCATATTGGACACAAAAGCAGTTGGATATGAACTACTGGTGCAATATTACAGCAATACAGACTTATGCATATAATATATTAGCAAAGGAACATGGAAAATAAACCACTGTTACCACTATTTTGTACAGTCACTATGTTCCTGTTAAGATATATGTGGCCAAAATTGTATCTCAAATGTAAAAAAAATGCCTCAGTGAAGGCAGGATGCCTGTTTTGGCATGTTTTGAGGTTTGTTTTCTTTCTTTTTGACAGAGATATAGCATAATCTCATGCTGTCTCAAAGTACATATTTAACAGTAAAGTTTTTCAGAAAAAAAAAAAAAA
>VWPW01014142.1:0-107637 GCA_013389825.1 Crypturellus undulatus
CCAGGTATCCTGAGGATCCTGCTGATCCCAACTCTGCTCCCCAACCCACTGCCTTCCCCTCCTGTGTGCAGAGCAGCTCTGGGCCACCCGGAGGCCAAAATCCTGTGCAGGACACATGCTGCCAAACCATGCACCTTCAGCTGTTTTTTCGGTTCTGTTTTTACTAAAGAGGGGTTGTTTTCTTTAAAAGGACAGTTCCAGCCCTGAAAAAGGCCTTAGAAACCTCCACGTTTAGTCACTCAATTTCTCATCTTTCTTCTTTTCGATTTTGCCTTGTTTTTGTAGTTTTATTCCCCCCTGGTGATTTTACTGAGATTTAAATATGCACCAGCAGTTTGCAAGCCTTTCCCGAGGCCGCCCTAGGCAGTATTGTATGTTCTTGCCTTCCTTTCCTCCTTCCAGCTTTAGCAGTTCCAACCCCAGCGGTAAAATATCCAGCCCTTAAAAATCCAGCCTGTTGCTATCGATTGCAATGAATCGTCTCAGGTTGACTAGTCAAACCGAACAAAACAGAGTCTTTAAAATACAAAATGCCAAGCGTGGGTGCTGGGAGAGCAGCAGGTTGATGGGCTTGCAGCCGGGCACAGGGTCCCTTGCCTCTGGGCACCCATGGCTCTAGGGCAGGGTGGCCGTTGCCAATCCCATGTCCAGTCTTGCACACTGTGTTCACCCTGCACGATAGATACAGTAGGCTATTTCCAGCAGGTAGGTCATAAATTCCCCATTTATTGCCTTTTATTATGTTGTTTCAACAGCTCTTAAAGCTGGAACAGCAACCAATTGATAGCTGCTTTAAATCTCTTTCGTTTTCTGACTATATTTCTTTATTTGGGGGGTTCATCTTTTTTTTTTCGCCCATCCACCATCTCGTTCCTGTCATGAGTCAAATCTTGTCTCTTTCCCTTCAGGAGACAAATTTTATAGATCCCCCCCCTCCATCGAAGCCTGCAGTGGAATAGAAAAACTGTTTGTGACTGGGAAACAGCAGCGAGAGAGCACGCATGGAAGAAGACACAGTGCTTATGTTGTGCTAGGAGATGCACATAAATTGAATTCAAACCTACAGGGGCAAAGTGGAGAGAAGAGAACAGGCAGCCTGCTAGGCAGGGAATGATTTACTGCGGTGGAAGAGGGAGGGAAAGACTCACAATTAAAATACTAAATGATGGTTTTATCCTGGATTGCTTTTCAGGTATTCCTTTCCAGTTGTATTCCTTCCTTTGCAATAAGCATCCTTCCCAGAAGGAGGCAAGGCAGCAAATAAAAACATGGAAAAATGGAAACTGGTCAAAATGGAAAGATGCCAGCAGATCTTCATGGAGATGCTGGAGGAAAGGCAGCGGTTAAGTCTCAGGATCTTGGATGGCCCCTCTGCAGCCCCAGCACAAACCCTGGGCTTAAGCAAGGACTACCAGGTGCCCACGGGTCACACCAAGAGCAGTGGCAGCCCCGGGTTCGCTCAGTGCACTCGGACGCAGGGATGTGATTGATGGTACAACTAGGGAATCACAAGCATCTCCTTCCCGAAGTCTGCATTTTTCCAAGAGTTGATCAAAATCTTATTATTGCGGTCAGAACAGCTATCTACCGGCAAAATAGAGTTTTCCCATGAAAACATTTCATAAGGATATGTCCACAGTGTTGAAATTTATAGTGGGGAGAAAATCAGAGTGAATTATTTCAACCGTGTTTGCTCCAGTTCTCGTTTTGATTACCTTCATTTTGACACGTATTTTAATATATTCATATTTTCGTGCTTTGACCTTATCAGAACGAAACGCTTCATTCCATCTAAATGAAGGGATTATAAATGGGCTCGATGAAACTCTTGGCTGTTCTGAATCTGAACGGTTCACAATTTCCATTCCACAGCAAAGTTCCAAATTTGTGCTGCATCCCCATTCAAAGCAAACTCCCCCAAAACAAAAAGGTCTCAAATCATCATCAACTAAAAGTCCAGGACCACTCTCCAAACGGTGGCGCTTTTAGTCTGGTTTCCCACCTCCATCAAGACTTCAAACAAACAGCCAATATTCATGCTGGATTCAGACTGGTCACAGTCTCATCTAAAAACTTCTTGCTTTAATGGTGTTTTTTAAACACCTGGAAATCCAGTCTCAGGCTCTGCAGCGCAGTTTGATCCTACAGCCCTTGGCACATATTTCAAGACTCTTCTCTGGCTGCAGGTGAGAGCTGTTAGCAGCCCATTAGCTGCAAGCAGTCTCGTCTCAGGGATTTAAGAAAAACACTGAATACTAAAAACCCATGGTAAAATGAAAAAATAAATAGTCACAGGCATTAGCATCCTCCCCAGTAAGACAGTTACATCCGTGTGCTGTGAAACAAGCCATCCAGCAGCAGGGCAACTCACACCCATGAGGGAGGCCAGCAGAATGAACCTTCAGGCTTCAAGGGCTGTGTTTCTGCATACGGTGCAAAGGGATTTAAATCAGTAAATCCCAAAGGCCAAGCGCAAAATAACTAAACCGTGTGAGCGTGCCAAGCAGAGAAAACAAAATCTCCATTCACTTCAGTGCGTTCAACAAATTTCTTCCCATCCAAAATGAGAATTAACTGCCTTATCTTCTTTTTAAACTAGCATTAGTGTGAGGAAACAATTTTTTTTTTTGACATGGGACTTTTTTTTTTTCCAGTGTATGCGGGTGGATCCCATACCCTGACTGGCTCCACCTTTTCTGATTTATGTGACAATTTGTTCTGCTGGGAACTGTGACAAAACCTCAGCATCTCTGATGGATGGGATGTTACAGAGAACCTCTGAAGTAGCGAATTCTTACCCAGGAGCTCCTGAAGCAAGGAATGCACCTACTGACCAACGTCTTCATTTCAGCACTCCATTATTATATTTTTAAAGCAGTCCCAGACAAAGGCCAAGTGCGTATTTAAAGGTTTGGCCAGCATGAGCTATACCAATTAAAAGAGTGAATTGCCTATTTTATTTTATTTTATTTTATTTTATTTTATCTTATTTTATTTTATTTTTATGACTTAGATGCTCCAGTATGACTCTTTGCCAGGTTTCCATACTTTGCATGTTGAACTGAGGGCTAATTAAAGAGGCAAAAGCATTTTTTTCCAGCAGTGTGTAAAGGCTGGAACAGTTTTGTAGGATAGCTGTCCAGGCAAATGCTTGAAGTTCCTCCACGGGTACAATTAGAATTTGTAAAACTGTCATTCTTCCCTTCAGAGAGACATTGCCTAAGAAGCTCCATTGCAAAGAAAAATCCACCCATTCCTGAAATGTAGTATTCTAAGGAATTTAATAGAAGATGCAAACAAACAAGTACTGAAACAGAGCTAACAAAAAAATGGGATCTGAGCTAGTTTAAAGTGTGTCTAATCAGGAATTAGGGTAGCCCAGAACATCATGGAGTTTCAGGGCCCAAATTGTCCAGCTGGGACTTGCATGTGCACTTCTGAACATGGGTGAAAATGCAGTGTAAATGGCAGAATTCAGCCCCACCTTCGCATCAGAGCTATAAATATCAAATTATTGTTCTCAGCCCAGGAAGGCTCTGTTGGGTTTTCCTTGGGCTCAACTGTGCAAACATGCTTCTAATCACAGTTGTTCAGTGTTTTTTGTTTGTTTGTTTAAACGTGAAATCAAGGAGTTTCAGTCTAGCTCCTGCTGCAGTCTCATTTATACTTTAAAACAGGAATTGCCCTGACAAGGGTGTGTGAGGCTTAGGACAACAGGTCCCAAACTGTGGACTGTTGCACCACAAATTTCCCCAACTCCTCCCCAGTATAACATACCCCTTCCAGAACAGTAACAAAAAGGCAGTCCTGGGCTTTTTTGTTTGATTGTTCTGCTTTGTTTTGTTTTGTTCTGTTTTGTTTTGCAGTAGCAGCAGCAGCAGCAGGAAGACACTCTGGAAATCCTTATTGTAAAATATACATGGAAAGGAATTCATGTGTCAGGAGAAATCACATCTCTGTCAAGGGGGACATCCCCCTAGTACAGGTGCAAATCTGCTTCTCTCAGACAGTATCACAGACTCTTACACCAAACAACTTGCACACTCATGTCTCAGTTTCCTCAGCTGTGCATGGAAGGGTAGCAATATTCTCCTATTGCACAAATTTCTTTTTATCTGGGAGGTGGTACAGATATGGCACCAGAAGTCCTGCAAGAACCAGAGAATTGGATCCAGGAATACTGCTGCTTCTCATTAGCAAACTATTTATTAATAACCACTTACAAGACAATCAGATATTGTCTATACCAGCAATTCTTCACCAGTGATGACAATGCCTGACAAATCCTCTGTTTTAATTCAAGTGCCAGACTGTTGACTCGTTTTCTTACTATTTCTGCCTTTAATAGCTGCAGCTCTGATTAGATTGCTGGGAGTAGCCCATGTTCAGCAATTTAATGGGTACCAGCCCAGACAGACTAATGGATCTGGAGACCAGGAAAGAGCAGGAAGGTGAGCTGAGAGGAGAATATTGAAGCTTTTAAGACAGAAAAGTAGCAGCTAGACATGGGGTAGCTGACTCGCGGAGCCTCGTGGAGACAGATTTCCTTGCTGATTGTCTTCAGCCATACGTCATACTGCGACATGCCCGTGAAAACAGTCATTTCTAGAAACAATTGGGAAAATGTGAAGCATAACTGGGAAGCGATCCTGGGACTAATGGCCAGATACGCAGCCAAGTGGACTATCACAGAGCCAGAAGGCACAAACTTTTCCCTTTTGCGTTCCTAATATGAGTACTACCACCTATGAGATATAAGCTCCTCTGAGACACCAAAAGTCCTTGCTCCATCCAGCCCCATCCTTGAATCTCTGCCTCTGACAGTCCCAGGGAAGGGATACCTGCTGCTCCTTTCCACAGCTACCAGACCTTGAGGAAAGAGGTTTGCCTGGGAGAAAAAGGTCTTGGATTCAGTTCAATGCAGTGATGCACTAGAGGGTTATTTTTACCTGCACATCATCACCAATAGAAGATTTACCTGAATCTGAGCTACAGATGACAAGCTTAAGTCTACTTTAAGATGCATTTCCAGCTGTCCTCTTTGGGTTCTGGAATAGAGCTATATCTGAGGCATCTCCCTCAGCAGAAAGAGAGTAAAAAGTAAAGGATTTGCTAGAAATGTTTCTCATGATCATTCAGCAAAACCCCTAGGGTCCTTGTTTGGGGTTTTCATAAAATAAAATCCTGTTTACATATGAGGGGAAGAAGATGGAAATCAGGGACAATGTGTGTTCTTTTGCAGAAATGTTTAGAGAATAATATTTATCATTTGCAAACGGACTTTAAAGGTGAAGTGGATGACCCTTTGCCCTCTCTTCTCAGGTAATCAGTATTCTGAGAAATGAAGGATCTGAATCAGCAGGAAAATGAACATATAACATCTAGAAATCATTTGAAATCATGCAAACTGCTAGTACCCAACAGAGAATGATGTACCTCTTGGGCTTCTCATTGCTGAGAGGCATGGAAAAAGGTGGGAAAGACTGGAAGGAACCCGAGGGATCCCATTATTAAACAAAAGGTTTCCTTAAGGTCCACACTGATAGATGTCCTCTTGCAGGCTGGGAACAAGCTGCTATCATTTGGTTTTGTTGCACCAGCCATAAATAATCGTTCTCATGGGACTTGTGAAGAGGGTAAAGATGGCTTTTGGCAGAAAAATAGCAGCAAGGACAAGGATGCAATGGAGACCTCAAGTAAGGCATTCAGAAGGCAAAGCAGAGACAAATTGCCAATTTATCTCAACCTTCCCTTGGGGCCTCCTTTCCCCCTCTCCCAAACGAGAAAGCCAGAAATCAATAGATCAGCACCGTCATAGACAGGATGAGGAAAGCAGCAGATGGACAGGACGGCAGATCAGGGAAACAAAACCTTGTGTGCAAACAAGTTTCAAGGAGAGGGAAGAGAGGAACATACTAAACAGCACGAGAAATGTCATCCTCTTGACAGCATCCGGACGACTGGGAGATTTCTCTGAATTCTGCAAGGGATGGTGAATTGTCCTCTGGTTGCAGGAAACCAGTACAGGAGAGGGAAATGATTTACCCCTATCACAAAGGAAAAAAGGACATAGGTGTCTTGGAGCTCTGCTCAAGGCCTCACCCTCTCACACTGCTCAGCATGCCAGTTTTAAGAGCCCTCTTTCAGTCATGGACTAGAGGATGCAGGACAAGTAAAGCCAAGAAGACGTCAGCCCAGGTCGGGTCGGCAAGTGATTTCTCATGCTGCAGCTCCATCACAATGACCTCTGGTCACAAAACCAATACAAAAGTTTATTTGTCCCTGCAACCTGTGGGTTTTCATCCTTGTCTCACTGTTTGCCACACTCTCTAATTATGACAACATGTTTGTTTGCAGGGACATGCTATAAAACAGGAAAACAGGCCTGGATTCAAAACTTTGATCTCAATATGAATTAAGACTCCCTCGGAATATGGCTTCTCCCATATCACATACACAAAAAAGCATGGGCAAAAATATTTCAGACATTAGGGAACTACATCAGACTTCACTGTTGTTCCCTGACTAGTGGAGAGTCAGGCTCTTCAGAAAACTTGTCCCTTGGGTGAAAAATTCCATATTAAGTTCAGATCTTGATATGTAGCAGAATAGCTCAGGTGTTTTCATGCCCTCTCAAGTTTGCTGCCGGACTTCATCTGCACGGATGAGCAGTATATTTTGAGCTGAACTGTACCCCTTTCTCCTATAGAACTGACCCTCGGAGGCTGATGCTCTGCAACAATGCTGTGCACGTTCTCACTTTGTTTACTTAAACTAAATTGCATCTTATCATTGGTAAATTTAAAAGATAGTAAAAACTGTGAAGAAGAGCCATGATAGGATTCAATTTGTGTCGACTCCAACCTGGCAGGATTTACAGCTGTGCTCAATCCCACACAATGCACTTTATTCATTTTCTGTTATAGTGCAGCCTGAATGCAGTTGTGTCATAGTCACGTTAGGGGGAGTCAAGCAGAAGCGAAAGAAGAGGAAAGGATTTTATAGGCACAATAAGATTTATGAAGAGAGACATTTCTACAGAGCTGGAAGCAAGGAAATTTCCAAAAGTAGCAGAGTTTTTCTGCTCTTTCACAGATGCCTGCAGTGGCAAGAGAAATGCCCTTAAGGCACTTTTTTATCATAAAACAGGAAGCAAACCAGAAAGAGGGTTTGTGTTCCAGTGACCTCATGGCACATGACACGGAGGCAAGCGGGGTCCAGCACCTTCATATGACTTAATTCTCTGCACCATCCGTTGTCTGCTCTCATGAGATAAAGTCACATGCTAACGTGAGGGATTATGAGCAGAAAGGTTTTAGGCCTGGAAGTGTTGGGTGGACAACCATGACCTCCCTTGGCTGAAGTTATGAGTCCAGACAATGGTAATGCTGCTGCTCCAGAAGATTTGTGCCTGGGGGAGTGGGAAGCACTTAACAGTCTATCAGTGACTGGTTAGCATCTTAGCCATTACCATGAGTTAACCGAGGAAGAAACAAGAGCTGAGAGTGCCATCTCCTGTAGAGTATCACAACACACCCAAAAGCACTTTTTTTTTTTTTTTATCTTGTAAACCTCTGTTTTAACTGGGGTTAAATCTTCATTGTAGACAAAGCCTGTGCAAAGTCTGTGATGTTGTGGTACTTCTTGCACAGAGTTCAATTTCCTGCAAAGTCAAGATGCTGATATTTACCTATGAGATCTATAAAGGCTGTGGGGACTCACAGGGGGAAGGAGTCTGGAGTAAAAGACCACTGCTAGCAACCGTACGTGAGAGCTGCTATACCCCCTGCAAGGCAGAGCAGCCCCACAAAATCTCAGTGCAATAGGGCAGCAGAATACCCGCACAGCCTGGTCTGGCTGAACATTTGTGAAACTATACAGAAATGCCAGGCAGAAAAATTTCCTTAAATACTATCCAAGGTCCTCGGCTCTATCACACAAACCTCCTGGAGTGATTCTGTGGCAGAAGACTCCTGCATTCCTGTAAGTTTCTTCCTGCCATCCTCTTCCCCCAGCCACCAGCTCCACTTGCTCCAACCACAATTAATTGGAATATCTCCCACTGATTCCTGATTAGCTGCTTTTGATTAGGGCTTAATGACTTCACTCGGTCCCTAATTCACAGGGACGAGCTCTGAAATGCTGTCAACTGCTCAAACAGAATTAGATTTTCTCCCATCCTGGAGCCACCACTTGAGCTCTGTGTGCAGAAGCATCGCCATCCAGGCCCTGCATAACCCTCCTCCTGCAGCACTGCTCCTCTCTGCAGCAACATGTAGCAAGGGAATCTGACCTGGGACTGCTGATTCCTAGGGCAGTTGCTGCAGGAAAGCTCCAGCACTGAAGAGCTGTGTCAGAGTGTGTTTGGGGCTGGAAATTTCTCCTTCGACTGGCATTTCCAGATCCAGGATTTATAGCAGAGCTAAAGTCCCAACATGTAGTCCAGAACCTTGGGGAGTTTTGTCTTGCTTCCTTTCCCACTTTCTTCCATCTCTCGTTCTGTGATGGAAGAAAGTAGGTAGGTGGAAGTGAGAAATTTTGCCCTGGCAGAGAACAGAGATAAATCTGCATATAACATGTCTGACCCATCCGACAGTTCCTGGAAACCCTGCTACTTTCTGCGTTGGGGGTCCAGAATTTGTATCTCAGCATGACCTTAGAGGCTGAGATGAAGGTCATGTCATCCTGCCTGCCTGCCTCGTCACCCGCCAAGAAGAGGTTGTAAGCGCGGGTTTCAGAGGCTGCCTTGCCTTTTGAAGATGTGAGAGTACATTTATCTTCCAGAGCCATGCATTAATCTATCAACTACAGGTGACGATAAGGGGATAAAAAGAGGCTGGGGGGGGAGGGGAAAAATAAAATAAGATGAAATAGTGGAACTATTTTCATCAGTGAAAGAGGTTCATGGACTCATTCACAGTGCCTGAGGCACAATGTCCCATCAAGCGGCTGCCTTATCACAGCTCCTCTCCGCACCCGACTTGCCCTGACAGTGCGAGGTGACAGCTCACATAGTGGCCGGATCCCCTCGCCGTGCCCCGAGCTCCACAGTTGATCTTTTTAATCGCCACATCTTAGTGACAGGGCAAAAAAGTAACTCATCTCCCAGCAAGACAAATCCAAAGCAGGTTGTTTATTTTCTCTGCGGGCAGCTTGGTCTCTGTGCCTGGGAAGACCATGCAGGGCTAGGACTTGGAGCATTAGCAGAAGCTGCTCCTGAAATATCCCCTTCCTTCTGTGAGAAGCTGCAGGAGTTTTAATAGAAAATGCAGCTAGGTTTGAATGGTCCCATCCTGCCAAGGAGCACTGCACAACTCACCTCATGTTCCCAAAGGACATAAAATGACTCATTGTGGAGGAAGGTGCATCATGCTTGACACGAGGGGAAGAGGGACCCAGTTGGCCCCTATCTTGGTAAAAGAGGGCTCCTCCAAGCCCCTGCAAAGGAAGGAAGGAGGAGGGCTCTTCCACTGTGCAGCCTTGTGGTGATTTTGTCAGCAGCATGATCTGGGAAGGATGGGTTTGGGGCTTCTCCCTGGGCTACACCACGACAAAATGATGGTAATACCTGTACAAGCAACACTGGACACAGCCAGGCCTGGCCCTTCAGCCCAACAGGCTACTTGGCTCGACTCCAGCAAAAGACTAAGGAGAAATTGGTGAAAGGGGAGGTGGGGACAAAATGCAACAGAACTAATAAACGCTTTGAATGAGATGGGGAATTAACTCAGGTCCACATTAAAGGGCAAGGAAATGAATGCTGAGATGAAGGCGCCTACAATTTCAAATGTATCAGGCAGATAAATAAAGTTAAAAGAATGACTTTCAATTATATTTGAAAGAGAAAAACAGCGAGAGCTGGGGGGAATGGCAAAAAAAGCACCGACAAGCCCACAATTTCTGAAGCCCCGGGTTTGTCTTTGGGGGCCCTTCTCTCTTGCCTGCCCGAGCTAGCTGAAGCAAACCATCAGCACGGGGAGAATTGTGGGTCCCAGGAAGATCAAATGAAGGCATTTTTAATGCTTCAATTAAGGTTCGTTCTGTTCTACTTTAAAAAGTGATTTAGCCCTGCTAAGCTGCACCCGCTCAGAAGCAGGGATAGATGGCGAGTCTCATTTAGAAGCCAAACACATATGTTTGCACCATTAACAGTCCCTTCCCATTAATGAGAATAATATTGTTGGCTTATAATGTTGCTTTAATTTAACAACTGGAGAAGAATGAAATGCTTTCCTCTGCGCTTGGTCTCGTGCCAAGAACTGCCTGTAAAATCCAGATAAGAGTTCTTAGCACAAACTTCTGATAAGGGAATTATCGGGTAAACTTTAAACTTTGGCAAAGGAAAAGGTGCGGAGGAAAGGGGAAACAATTTGTGATCTCTTCACTGGTGTCAGTTTGCCAGGCTGAATCTGACTAAACCCAGTTGCCAAGCTGCCTAGATCCTCTTCCCAATATCCGTCTATATTGGGAAATGAGCCTTTTCGATAGCTTAGGCAAGTGCCTCATTTCTTTAAGGACTGTCCTTTCTCCTCTCTATTATTTCCTTGCTTTCCCAGACACCACTCTTTTACTACTCCTAGATTAGCTCTTCTCTTAAGTGCAAACTAATTCTCCATCAATTTTTAGGATTGCTTTCATCTCATTTTTTAAATGATTTGATCTAAATCCTTCACAAATTCAATCAGAGGTAAAAAATGTTGTATCAGCTCCAGCTCCACCTTCCCCTTGAAGATGCTGTGAAGAAGAGTCCAGTCATGATCAGGATGAGATGCCAGGGAGACAACCTGGATGAAATGCAAGTTGGGGAAGAGTCCTCCACACTGTGTGTTCACTTTAGCAGGGCTCAACCTCAATAAAAGCTCAAACTGATCCACAAGATCCAGGGAAGTCTTAAACTTGGAAAAGGGGCATAATAAAGAAAAAAATCCCTACTATCACTTCAAGCCCTTCATCCAGAGGACATCTGGCTTAGGAATGATGTATATTCTTTGTCTTTGCCACCATGTGGCCTGACTCATTAACTTAGGGATATTTCATCCAGCTCTTCTCTACAGCTAAATATTGTTCTCATTTCTCACCTGGAAAACCTGTGGCCGAGGGAGATTACATGAACAGCTCATGATCATGGAGCAAATTAAGAGCAGAAGAAGAGCAAAGATTAAAGCATCAGGTCATCTCTCCGTCTAACACTGAATCCCTGGAGTGGCTCCTAGCCAAGACATTCTGTGCTTTAGACTTTCAGACGTGAAGTGGTGATATAGCCAGCTGGTTGGTAAGAAAATATTTGTGGTCTTCCCGTTGCTGAAGATGTGATTTTCCCAGTATATCTTCATGACCCTCTGGTGGAGAAAATGAGAGGAAGATACCGGAACAGAACAAATATTCACGGAAGCTCCCAGGTTTAGCATACTCTAGTCTTTCTTTCTTTCATATACTGGTATTTTCCTTCATTAGTTGCTGTCTGAGCCAAGCAAAACAGCCTTGACAAAACACAGGCCAAACGTGCTCAGCTCGCACCGAAACGCCACTGTAATTCAGAGGCTGGAAGGAGTTTGATTAATTTGCACAACATTGTTGCTTCTGGACTTCTATGTTCTGAGAGAGAAGACCAAAATATCTTCCCAAAGATCATCCACAACAAATTTCCTGCTTGCACCAGAGCAGACAATCTGGGAATCCTGGAGAAAGCTTTGATATCATCATCAGTACAGACTCAGAAGTCTCATAGTTTTGAGCACTGTTCAAGACCAAAACTCAAAATTTCAGAAAGGCTCCAATTCTTGTCACATTTGAATCTAGCTCTGTGAAATTTACGTTCTTTGTGCTGAATCCCAAACTAATACTGCCCAAAAAGTTTTGTCCTGTGTGCTGCCCATCAACACGTACATGTGTCCAAGGGATTTGCCATTTCTGGAACAGCAAGAGCTGAGCAGAAATATCTTATTAAGACATTTAGTTTGAAAAAGCTCAATTCGTCTCAACTGAAATGCTTCACAGGAAGAGTGCAAGCTTGATGAATTTCTTCTGTCGCGAAAAAAATTGAAACTAAGAAAGACAACCTGTTTTAACTTTTTATTCAAAATGACTTTGTTTTGAAATTTAAGCTGATTATAATAAAAACATTTTTTAAAATGAAAAAGAGGTCACACATGAAACACTTTGATATCATCAAGATGAGGTATTTCAGACAAGTTTTTTATTTTTTGTCAGTTCACACAAGTCTTAGAGATTTTGACTTTTCATCCAGGACAAGGAACTTTAAGCCTCCATATTTCCTTTCTAGGATGAGAAATCATTTATTGCTCATTCCTAATAGAAAAACAGAACCAGCCTTTCTGCTTCTAGTTCTGCTTTGAACTGAGACTGGGAGTTAACTAGAGTGATCCAAAGTTGTTAAAAAACAAGAGAAAGCTTTCATATTTCAGACTTCAATCTTTCTCTGCTCCCAGCGGCCAAAGAAAATGCCATTAGCCTTGGAGGTACTTTTGGTAAATAAAGAAAAGGGGAAAAAGAAAAAAAGACAGGCGAGAGAATACTCTTTATCCTTTATTTTTCTCTCATATATATATTATAAACCATTTTCTCAAAGGCGAAAAAGTGTCTCACTTCAGTCCTCAGAGTCAAGGCAGTCTGAGTTTTTCAAAGTCATGTTTTGAAAGGGACTGGTGGCTTTAAAGCCCATCTCAAATGTAATTTCCTAATACGGGGCAGTTAAGAACGGGCTGTGTGAATGCGGTGCTCCCTGCAGAGATCCCTTCAGCTCTTCTTATTATGATTGTGTGAGATTCTGAGCAAAAACAGCACAACTCTGTGCAGGCTGGGAATCTCAGGCACTATTTGCACATCAATACCCAGAAGGAGGGGACAAATACTTGCTTATCAGATCTCTCAGGCTTTGAGCCTCTTGCTGTTTAGCTGAAAACTTTCCTGGGAGTGGGGGGCTGCTCTAGGGAAGTGGATGGATCTTGGGGTATTCACTGCTGTTCCTTGCTGAAGGGAGCAGGGATTTGAGAAACTCAGCAGTGGCTTTGTCTTTTTAAAGCCAGAGCTGCTGCTGATATTTTTACTTACGGCTTTGCTGTCAAGACCACAGTGACAGAATTGGGAGCTCTAAGGAAACTGCTATTGTATGGATGCTTATTCTGAAACAGGGTATTTTAAGAAGAGTAAGTTGTAAACAAAGTCAGGTGAGGAGACCAAGATCAGGTCTCCGAATTACCCAGGAATGTGCAGATCGATGCATATAGTTAAGATAATCTTTCACTTTACTCTTTGCTATCTCCCTGCCCGAAGGCAGGACCAGTTACCACTTTTCCACAGAGATTTTTCTAACCTCACCTTTTATTGTAACAGGAGTCCCTTTTCCTCAAAACTGACACCTGCTAAGTGGGGGAAAAAAGTATAAAAGAGCAACTGAATTAGACTGCTAAAAATGCCACTTCTATTTCAGGGTAAGTGTGTCCCAAAGCAACAGCATCAGTTGAGCTACAGAGGTTCAGCTGGAGCATGGACATGGGTGCTGTTCCCATTGAAACCAGGGGTACTGCTGGTTTTGTGCACTGGAGGGCTGCACCTCCAGCCAACCCCAAAATGACTGTTACGAGGACTTGCAACTCCCACCTGGTGTCTGTGCTGCTCCTTACTTGAAAACGCTTGAATTTCAGCCTACTTTTTAAGACTACTTCAATGCTGTCATGACTTGGTGTGCCCAGTTGCTCAGTCTTCAGGAATAAACCCTAATCAACTTTTGACAATAACATTTTTTCTTTAATCAGCTTTAGATTTCTACCAAACATACTATCCATTTGTATATTACTCAAGGGAGCATATTTCCCATGCGTAGGTATATCTTCCCTAACCATTTTGCTAAACTATCTGATACCTAACGTCTGTCTTAATATGAAATGAAATATAGCGCCAGGAGAGGTAGGAGCACATCTGGGACCTAAGGCATCATGAATCTGGACACTGCATTGCCGACAAATTATACATGTATATTTGCACCTTAAAGATTTCTGATGTTTTTCCACTGTACCTTTGGAAAGTCGTCTTTCTGCCAAAATAAGCAATTCAGTGTCCATGCTGAAGGCATACAAAATTGCACACTGTGGACTTCTGACTGAGCGTTGCTAAGAAAGAAGGAAGCAACAAAAAGTGTTCTCTCCACTGATAATCTGCCCTCTGAATAATTATTAAGTGTGGGAAGTTTCACATTAAAATAAATTTGTTTCCCAGGGTGCCAAAAGAAAAGTGAAATCTCTCAGATTCTGAGCAAGTTCCTCTATTTGTTCTTTCTATAAATTTCAGACTAAATAAAAAAGATATTGCACCTAAGTTTCCAGTGTCTTCAAGGTCGTGGAAGACAACACAGTCCTTCCTCAAGCACTTGTGGGCTCACATCACAGAAACAGCTATGTCCAGGGTTCCTCTCCTGCAGGACTGGAGACATGCGTTTGAAATAATAAATTTATACACTGGTGATTTTGGAATAAGTGTGTGTGCTGAAAGGCAAAGTTTACTGCAAAGGATGTTGGATTAGTCTTCTAGCCCTCCTCTGGATATCAAGAGAAGGCCACAGCCCACCCACGTAGTGCCATGGTGCATGGAGGACAGGGGAGGGAGCAGAGTCCTGTGTGCTACGTTGGGAGAAGTCTGTAAAAGTGCACGGCAAGAGAAAGATAACAAGCTAGCTTGAATGTTTCCAAGTAAATATTGCCCACAGTGAGGCATCTGCTTCTGGCTGTCCCTGCTGAGTTCTTTAAAGTGCTGGCAATGCTGTACTCAGGTTTGAAGTCACTGGGACTTTTGCAGTCAAGCTGAGCAGGGCCTGAGATTTCACCCTTTCTGCATGAGCAAGTGATTGCAGCGGCGAGGGGAATGCACAGGGGAAAAGGTACCAGGGAGCGCAATTGCTCCGTTGTGCAAGAAGTCAGTCACGCTAAGGCAGTTTTGCTGGTTAAACTGTGTATTCACTTTCAAAGAGCTACCTCCAAATTTTCAGGCCTGGCAATGCTACCAGAATCTGTTTCAAGTGGAGGCTGCAACCTAGATATGTTTTTACTCTGAGAAGAGACAGTTGGAAAAACAAACAAACAAACAAAACCTCAGGAAACAGGACTGTTATTTTGACAGGTAGAAAACTTATACCCTTCCTATTAACACTATGGCAAAGGTTGCACTAAAAATCAGCCAGTCTTGGTGGGAGACACTGCTCACATCACAGAAGACATTCCCTGCCTCCAAGGACTCATCGGCTCACAATTTCTGAGCAATTGGTGAAATCCCACTAGCGTGACTATGGCCATGTGAGAGATCAGACAGGACGGCATTTTCTTCAACACTTCCTTTTCCTTGCTATGAAGTGCAAGCCTGCTTGCACTGAAACTACTACTTTAAAACTAAAACTAAAACTATCACAAAACGCTGCTGATTCTGAACTGTTGGGGAGTCACAGCCACTTTTGTGAGTAAAACGGCTGCATGGAGGCAAGGCAGCTCTGGTGATAGTGAATGCTCCCCCAATGCAGTGCTTGGGTGGCACTTCTGCAGATATTTACAGTTGCTCCTAGGGAGCCTAATAGGCCCATATGGAAACAACAAAGCTCAGAAGGGGGTAGAAGTGGTTGTGGCAATTCCAAGCAGCAAGGGTTGGAGGCATGGTGCCTCATAAAAGCCATTGCAAGGATATGACACATACAGTCCTCACTTCTCTTTGCATCGGAAACTTGAGAGAGGACACAGTACCTGGAAGGGTACTCAGACATGGTCTTTCTGCACTGCGTTTGGAGAGAAGAGAATTAGTAAATGCACATCATCTGTACGTGTATGTGCGTGTATGTGGCACCCCAGTAGGGCAGGATCTGACCATCCTGCTGAGTTTCTGCAAGGCTTCTAGTCTGGAAAAGACCTGTAGTTCTCCCGTATCTCAAGATGTTCAGCTTTAGGAAGTGGGCTCAGAAGATCTCTTATGTATCTGTGCACTGGAGACATCCCTGGACTTTTCCATCCATTGGCTGGCTCTTGGAGGGTAGGGCTATTCCCTGGAGCTGGTTAGGCTCACTGACAATTCCCCAATCTCAGTATTAGGGAATTCAGTGTTTTAGGAGTACCAGGAGACAAGGCTGAGTTGAAAAATTCAACCACCCTTTCATGGCTTTAGTTTGTTTTGCAATCAAGCCCATCTGTAGAAAAATTATGATTAATAAATGGAAGAGAGATGAATGTGGCCTTTACTTATAAGTAAAATATGTGATAGGAAGCACCCTGGTGTGCATGCTTAGGAGAAAAAAGAAGACGTGCTTCCCAGAGAGAAAAATGGATAAGAGAGCCAAGCGCTGTCTACATACACTCCAATGACCTTCCCCCAGAAAGTCTGCTCTTAAAATGCAGTAGATAGCATAAACATTGAAATCAATAACAAAAAATGTCAGCATACCAATATTGCAGTACCATGTGAAGCACAATCCCGGGAGGAGATGAATAGCTTGTGCTCTCTCTTGCTTGTTTCTTGACATCCCGGTCTCCAGCTGATCTTACTGCGGGATTGTGCCTGTGCACAAGGTATTTCATTTCACTTCACCCATTTCTTCGACCTGCTAGGACATTCAGTGTCTGTCCCTCTGTTACAAGCACCTGTCTGCTGGCATCTGGGTCCTTCTACGAGGAGGACCTTGATTGTGGTAAGAGGAAGACTAATTTCTAAGCTTGCACAATGAACCTAAGATACTTGGAAATTTTACTCCTCTTTCTGCTACCCACCACAGTCAGCTGGGCAGGGAAGCAAGTTTCATGATATTAAGGAATAAAAGAGGTTACATCTATACAAGGGAGGAGAGCATAGGTAAGTTGCTGTATCAGGATGCAGTTTCCTCCCTTCCACAAGCTGATTCTTTCAGCAGGCTGCACCACAGCCGAATAGGAACAATCCTCCCTAGAAAACCACAATCCCAGACTGCCTTCAGTAGGTCTGGATGGTACTTGGCACTTACGGCTTTTGCAATGTTTCTTGATGCAAAATAAAATTAAAGAAAAAAAAAAGTCAGTGAATTGGAGGGGCTCCAGAAAAAAAAGGAGATAAAGATGATTAAGGGTTTAGAAGGATTGACCTACGAGGAAAGATTAAAGGAACTAATTATGTACAGCTCAGATAAAGGATGAGTAAAG
Organism: Crypturellus undulatus; assembly: GCA_013389825.1. NCBI lineage: Eukaryota > Metazoa > Chordata > Aves > Tinamiformes > Tinamidae > Crypturellus > Crypturellus undulatus. The sequence continues at coordinate 17,163 of VWPW01014142.1, forward strand.
AGGTGATTTAATAATGGCCTGCAAATACTCGGAAGGTGTCAACAGTACGGAAGGAGGAGGAATTATTTAGAGTCTTTCACTGAGGAACAACATAAGTGGTGGAATGAACAGGGAAGGTTACATGGGACATCAGCACAACTTACGGATGAGAAAATATATTTATTTAACTCAGCAAGTGAGTTAGGAGCACAGATCCTCCAAAACTTCTTTTGTCTTAGAAGTGTGAGTAATCTAAGAATACACTTTCAAAGGTAATTGGGGAAAAGGGAAGCCCTTTAATAGGATTTTCAGAAGCATCTAAGCAGGTTAGACACCAGATTTCAATGAGACTTAGACACTTAAATAGTTTAATCAGTTATACCAGACACTCTTATCTTTGCATAAAACAGCTCTAGGACTCATGAGAAGTCCCCAGCTGAAGAAGATTAGAACTGCTGGGGCTGTGTAAAAGTGGACAGGATGATGTGCGGGAGGACATTTTGCAAGAAACCATCTTGCCTTTTCAGGCACTGTGCATTGTGCATTGATCTGCACAGTCAATCTGAAAGTCAATGAGATTTAGACTCCTAGGCCTATTAAAATAAAAATTTAAAAATGCCTTTGGCGCTTAAGCACCTTGGTCAGTTAAGTAGTTCTTTCCTGCAGAGCTACTGTGGATTATCAGTGTCTGAGATGAACAGAATCACAGTGAAAAGGTCTACCCAAAGCAGCATGTTCTCCCTTGTCTTTTGCTTGAATGTATCACCAAGACTCCAAGGAAGTATGTCCCATATTTCATTGTGCTGCAGTTAAGTAATCTGACGACTTCATGGGTGCAGGGGACATTCTTCCCCTACTAAGTTGTGACTTAACTGTCCTTTTGGATGGAAGGTATGTGTGCTAGGAAGACATTTACAGACAAGCAGCTCTAGCAATGTAAACGGAAAGTCAAGAAATTGTTAGGATGAAAGTTTCATTTGTAAGCCAGTTGCCTAAAAGCACAATGAATCTTACAGGAAAGAAGTGGCAAGTGTGGCCTTGAAGAGGTTTATTTCACTGATTTTCCAGTGCCCAATGCAGATTTTATGCAAGACTTCAAGATAAATTTATCCCCAAGGAGCTCAGCCTTAGGAATATTGTCTATGGTGACTACTTGGGAATAGTGGGAACTCTAGCCCCCTTGCTATGAACAGTTATGGCAAACTTCACATTTCTGCCCCAAGCCTGGAAACAGCGACAGTTGTGAAGCAGATTAGCTTTCTTACTGCTGCCAAATACATGTTTAAATACCTAAAACAAGGGGAAAAAAAGGAGAATTACCAAAGCGCAAGCTGTCATGGCTACTGCAGCTGCAAGTTTAGATGCTATATTAGAATTTTGAACACAGTGATAATAGTAGGCAGAGTGAGATGAGAGAGGTTGTGACTTGTTCTTGTTATCACCCTGAAGGATTTTTCAGGACAAATATTCCAGAGACAGTTTTCATTAAAACACAAACTTGGCAGTTTGGACTGCCAAGTTTATACGTATAAATTTATATGTGTATGTATATCTTTATATGTGTATATGTGTGTGTGTGTATTTTCAAATTATTGCTTTAAAAGGGGGAGATTTTTAAGACGTCGCTTTAACCCTTTCACACCACTTGAATCCATTTACAGTGATATCAAAGAGGAAAGTTAAATACAGAGATAAATGCATAAATGGCCAGAGTTGCTATGGAAATGTAAGAGGATGGAAATTGAAAGTCAATAAAGGACTAACGTACTGTTCAATTTTAAAAATAGTCTTTCTATACATAAATGGAACATTTTTTCAAATCTCTGTTGGCTTGTATTATACAAAGAGGGAAGTGGTTTTGTGGCAGGGTACATCTATTTAATGCTGTACGCTCGATCTGCAAACTGAATGGTCCATGGTACATACTAAGTGGGATCTGCTTTCAGGTTAATGCTAGTCTCCATCATGGCTACAGAGCCTGGGTTATAAATGTCACCAATGAAAAGCACAGGTATGGGAGTCAAAGTCTTCGGGACATAATGACAAATTGTTTGCAAAGATTCCAGGTCAGCTCTGTTTATTTTTTTTTAACCCAGTTTCCCAAGGAATCAAGGCTTATGTGATTGTGCTAGCTGGCCCACAGGTGCTGCATAATAGCTTTCTAAACCTGCCGGCCTGCAATCAGTTTTGATGGAAGAATAGAAGTCTCTGAGGAATTAAGATCTAACAAGCTTTAAAAGGAAGGAGATTCTCAAACAAGCACTTCCTCCCATCGCCCTTCCACTTTCAGTCCCACTCCAAGGCTGCGATACAAGCTCAGCCACTCTATTAGACACCAGAAACCCCACATGGGAGGCAGCCACAGGAAACCAGGGTTTCTATGTTCTGCTGCTTGCAAAACGACTCATTTTATTAAGATAAATGTAATACACTTCTCTGGTTTCTTTCAGAGAGGGAGTGCGAATTATGTTTGAACAGTGTAAAACTCTATTCCTGAGCAGCATATCAAGTGGAAAGTGAGGCTTTGATTCTGACCATGCACACAAATCCTCTTCTCTATTGCCAGACACCGCGGGGCTTTGGTAGATTATTTCACCTATGAAATGCCTGGGCCCCTGCACCCTACTCTCAACACGCAAGCAGGGCACATGGCCTAACACGAGTCTCACGCTGCAAGTTTCTGACAGTGGGATAGATTTGCTGACTTAAGTACAACTAACCTAGGAAAAATGTAGCAGATGCAGAAGTTGTTCAAATTTAGCTTTCCCGGCAAAAAGCTGGAGCAAGTTTCAGACTTGGCAAAATGATGTTGCCACTTCCTTTTCTGATCCACTTTTCCCAAGTCTAACTCCATCTTCTTCTAAAATACAGGCGAAAAAATACCCTCCATGAGGTTTGCAAGAAATCCATGACGCCAGCAGGGTTCTCGCCAGTTCCATCTCCCAGCCCAACAGAGAGAGACCTTTAAAAATAGTTACATGTTGCTGGGTGGGATTTTCTTTCCAGGTGCTCTGCAATATAGAGCGAGATGAGATTCTAATCATAGCTCCTTCGCAGAGGGAAAGGTTCAAAGTTTAGCTCTGCAGCAGCAGCTTCATTTTCACAGCAATATAGTTATATTCTCTGGGTGTCAGGGGTACACATATTGCTGTCATTTCCCTGCACTATGTTTGGACATCAGATGCGAAGAGCAGCGATGAAGCACGCAACTGTCAGCAGTCCCTCGCACTAAGCCGGAGGAAAGCGATGCATTTCATAGCCCAGTGAGTCTGCTCTGAGCTCTGCCAGCAACAGCAAGCAGGGAGCTCTCGCCGCCGCTTCCCGTGTGGGTGGCAGTGCTTAGTGCTCTGATCCCCTTTCTGTTAAGAGGATTTAGGCAGAAAGGGCTCCCTATCCAAGCAGTGGCTGGGCAGAAAAATGAGAATAGGTGCTCAAGAGTGCATTTCCCCTATGTGCACACTTCACACCAGGTATAACACACTCGCTTGTGTGACTCTGCACTCATTCTGACCAAGGCTTATGTTTTTTTTTTTCTTGTTTTCTCCATCTATTTAGCTCACCGGGGTGTCAGCAGCTATTTCCTCTGAGAGGGCTCTGCACCTCCTGCCAAGTCCCTTCACAAAAGGGACAATGTCCAGGAGGAAAAGATCCCTGCTAGAGTGTCAGCAAATGGAGCAGCCTGGGAGTCCCAAGGCATGGGGGCATTTCTGACAAGGTCTCCCTTCTAGTCCAGTGAGTATGTCCACCATCTGCTAAGAGTTCACACAACTGAAATGTATGTGGGAATTGAATCTCCACAACACAGCACAAACAATAGCATCTCTACTTTATTTTCCACATTATTTGACACCATCCATACTGAACTGCACTCCCCAGCTTCCACAGCTTATATGGACAGGGCCGTGGTTACTCTGAAATAGTGTTTTCTTCACTATTTCTCCATTGCCTGTCTCTCAAAAGTTTGAATCCAGCCACAAAGAGTGGCTGCAGGGGCACTAGGCATCATCAGCTCATTTTTGATAAGCAAGTATTTTCTAAACAGACGCCCAATCCAGGAGACCACTCCAAGGACTCACCTGCTGCCCACAAATCCTGGGGGACCTTGAGAAGAGATGTCAAGAATCCAAACTGCAGTCATCTTCTTCGGTTGTTTTGCTTGTTGGTTGTCCTTCTCTGATGTTGAGTCCCTTACTATGCCCCAGACTTTAAGGGAGCAGTTCATTTTTAGTCTTTTGTTACAATATTAAGATATACTTTATTTTGAGGACACAGAATACGTCAGTTGGAATCAGCTTCAATGGAAGGGCGCTTGTGCTTCAGCCTAGCATGACCCAGGGAAGGCTGTGAGTACCTGGGGCTGCCTGGACCCATTCAGTTCAAACACCCTTGTCTATCCGGGCACCCAGCCCGGAGCATCCCTCTAGCCAGCACCTGCCCTCAGGTCCTGCCAGATCTGCCTGGGCTAATGTGTCTGCTCACAGTATCCTGCAAGATCCCATGGAAAAGGTTGTGGGATCGTGGCAATAGAATTGACATTCGTCACCTGGGCTAGAGCAGCCGCCACATTGTCTTCGGTGGGAGTTTCCAGAAGTGAACAGACTCCCACAGCATGATTTTACTCACATATTCATGTTGCCCACACCTTGCTCTCAGACAGAAAACCAAAGATGACAGCAAAGTCACCTCGATGTGACCATGTTGCGCTGACATACCTCAACGACATGCCTCAGCATACACAGATGTTGCATCAGACACGTCAGGGCTGGAAAACTCCATCTCAGAGCTGTTCTGTGGTTACCAGTAGCAAAACTATTATACCCCCCCTTGCAGCCACATGCACATTCACCTTGTGCATTTAATGCTGACAGCCCTAGAATTCTCCTAGGAAAGAAAACCCTTGTTTTCCCTCCCCCACAAGCCACTAAATCTTGTTAAATGTCATTAAAAGCAGAACCCACAATAACATCAGTCCTGGCTGAAGGTTGAAACCACCTTGACAGTAATCCTGGTGTGGCATCGGAAAAAAAAAAAAAAAGACAAAGGAGATGCTTCCTCCCGGTTTTCTGTCAGCTCCACTTTGTATCAGAATCTCCTTTGTATGTCACAGAGTTATTAAAGTTGGGGATTGCGGCTTGCAGTGTGTATGTGCGCATCAGAAACTGGGTCACCCAGAGAGCACTCTGTGAAAACTCTGCCCTGACAAATCCAGGCTGCCAAGACTCAAAGACACCTCTTATAATATTTTTCTGCCTCCCATCATGCTTTGAAAAGAGCACATAATGCTACCTTTTTTTTTTCTTTTTCCCTGCATTTTTGTATCTTTTATTCAGCAGCTTCCTGAGGTAAATAACCTCCGGCAGGCAAATGTAAGGGGATGCCTCTTTCTCGCTTACCATCTCCTTGCCCTGGAATCAGGATATGCTTTCTTTTCATGAGGCTGTTATTAAATATTCCCTTTTCCTGAGGGAAGCAGCTATCAAACAGAGATATCTGCTCCCCAGGTGCAGCTCAGGCTCCCGTTCCGGCGTCCTCCTGCGCCCTGTCCCAAACCCATCTGGTGATGGAGCTGGTGAAGGAGCAGGGAAGGACGGAGAAAGTGGGGAAGAAACAGGCTCATGGCACCGGCCTGTGCAGGGTGTTCCAGTCCGGTGCTACAGTGTCTCTGACAGGGCTGCGAGGTGGCCCACGAAGGAGCAAGGACGAGGGTGGCACGACCAGTTGTCCCCTCAGCACCACAGATCCCGCTGACTCCTGCCCTTGGCCCTTGCAGGGCCTAAGGCACCTTTATATCCCTCGGCGGGTCTGAAGAACCCAACTCAGTTTCTGTCTGAGGTGGAGGGGCACGTCCTGAGACCCGGCTGCCCCAGCTACCCCATTTTGTCTCAGGGAGGCAGGTGCCAACAAGCAGAAAACGGAGAGTCTCTGTGCAAGGAGCCCCCGCTCTGCTGAGCAGCTCTAGGGGAAGTGAAACTTGCTGAGCGCAGGCCAGAAAGTGACGGGTCGCTGCCCTAGAGACGGGGGACTGAGGCTCTCTCTTACCAGCAGCTGACTGTAACACTTCGGGTGTCACCAAAGGGATGCTGGGCAGAAATATGTGGGAAGAGAGTTGTAGAGGGCGTTCAGAAGCCCCAGGCTGGGGAAGATGGAGGAGAGGAACAGAAAGTGCCACTTTCAGAGGCTCTGATCGTGACTCCACCTAATTCCTCTGTTTTGCAACCAGAAAACAAGGCAGGGGATATAAAGATATCCCTTCTCATAGTGTGTTGAGCANGGGGTTCAGAAGCCCTAGGCTGGGGAAGATGGAGGAGAGGAACAGAAAGTGCCACTTTCAGAGGCTCTGATCGTGACTCCACCTAATTCCTCTGTTTTGCAACCAGAAAACAAGGCAGGGAATATAAAGATATCCCTTCTCATAGTGTGTTGAGCAGCATCCAAGCGGGGCAGGGATCACGGCACGCGCTTCCAGTGCAGTGCTCTGATAAGGAAGCCAAGGTGACAGCGCAGGGGGAAGCAGACCCTTTGACAGAGCAGAAACCGAGGTGACACCAGTGCAGCAACAGGATTAAGGTCGCCGAGAGCCTGTNCCTCTGTTTGGCAACCAGAAAACAAGGCAGGGGATATGGAAGGCAGCACTTCTCGTAGTGTGTTGAGCAGCATCCAAGCTGGGCAGGGATGGCGGCACGCGCTCCTCACAGTGCAGTGCTCCGAAAGGGAAGTTGAGGTGACAGCGCGGGGGGAAGCAGACACTTTGACAGAGCAGAAACCGAGGTGACACCAGTGCAGCAACAGGATTAAGGTCGCCGAGAGCCTGTGAGAGCTCCCCTCAGAGCCAGAGCTCTGGCCCATGGGATCTCCTTTCCTGCTCTCCGTTCCAGTGGGCGCCACCAGCAAAGCCAGCAAGGCAGTAGGGAAGGAAGAAGAGCGGTTCCCAGGGCTTCCTCAACCGCTTGACCCCAGGCCGCCACACTGGCAAGTCTGGGTTGATGAGAGAAGAAATGTTCATCCAGGGGGTGGTTACATGAGACCAAGCAGCCAGGCTGTTTTTGGAGGGGGGACACACGCGCTCGTAACAACCTCCTCAAGCTGCCTTGTCCTCTGGCTAATGTATTCAGCAGTGGGTTTGGGGGATCTCGCAGCAATGAGTTGTCATCTAGTCGGAAGCAAGTGATGGCAGGGGAATTACTGCTAATCCTCCGTTCAGGCCCAAACACTCCATAAGGATTTAAAGACTATTTAAAAATGTTAAAAGAAGGACACCCCTCCCTCCCTTCTTTCTTAAATTTTAGGATGGGTTGGTTACTGCTGGCCTGGAGCTGGAAGAGAGTACAGAGAAACTTTGAGGAAAGGGGAAGGCTGAAAGAGAAAAAGAGATAAAAGATAAAGACAGCAGATTAGATAAGGAGAGAGCCTATCTCACCCACCCTTACCCAGGGTGAGAGCGTAGGTTCCAACTAAATCTGTTTTGCCTGACAATATCCCATTGTTTTTATGTAGTACTTGAGATCTGGTGACAGGGAAAGCAGTGCTGCCAGCCTGGAGGAAGAAGCTACGGGAAGGGGGACACTGCACTTGTGCTGTCATTACCAAGTGGCCGGTAGCATTTGACATCCCAGTGATGGAAGTATTATGGATCTAAGCCTCAGGGAGGGAGTGATCCTCGATCACAGTCTTTGCTTTAAAGTAGTTTTGGCAGGAGGCTTTGGGAAGGATGTCTTTTTCTCCAGTGAGTCTTTCTATGGTGCCTACCATGGCCTTCTACACTTGACCTCATTATCACACTTGAATATCACCCTTTTCAGTGCAAAACCTTGTCTGCTTGGAGGATACAAGGTCATTGCAGGGTGCTGGATGCTGCTGGATGATTGTCAACATCTGCCAAAAGCGTTTTGGGAAACTTTGTCCATCACTTCATCCCACAGAGAGGCGCTCAGGCGGGCCAGGTGGAGATGGGCAGTGCGCTGCTGCCCTGCATCATGCTAAAAGCTGTCATGGATGTGGAATTTCCATTTTGTTGAAAGTCCTGTTTTTCAGCACAGTACAGGATTGAAGAATTTTGAGTTTCCCACCAAAAATGAGACTTTTTTAATTTGGATTAATGCAAAGATTCTACATTCTGATTTTGCTTTGGCAGGCTATTTGGATTATAGAAAGAAATTTTCATATGAAAACCTATTTTGAAAATAAACAACATAAGTCTAAGTTTTAGGTTGATATTATATAACAATTTAACTTTTATTTGAAATACTTTTTTCCAGTTCTCTCCAAAATACTGACACAATCATTGTTTCCATGGGAAGTTTCTATCTGAAGATTGCAATCTGATACAATACTAAAGCAGAAAACCCGCTATGACTACCCATGTTCCATAAATTCACTACGGTACCTCATTAAATTATATAAACCATGTACAAAATAGAATTTCCCAAAGGACAAACACTTTTCCAGAAAATCTTCAACCTGTTCCTTTCAAGTATTAGTCACTGAAGAAAAAATAAAATAAAATAAAAACGCTTTTTCTTCTCTTGTTTGTTTTTTAAGTCTGTGCTAATACTTGGGAAGTTAAAGACCATTCCTGCAGCCAGCCAGATCCAGGCAGGCATGAATGCAAATGGTTCTTGCTTTCTGTTGTTATATAACATCTCTGCTACAGTGTAGAGAGCACAAATGCAATCACAGTAATGGGGGTTTTGCCCAGTTGCGAGCCCACATTGCAAAGCACATTGTTGTGATGATGCTGGCAAACCAGGATGTCCTTTCTCTGGGAAATGAGCGCGTGAACATGCACTTTGGTCAGGAGCTTCTGGAACAAGCCAGCAAATGACCTACAGGGACAAGACTTGGACATTTCTCATGCACAGGCTTCTTGTTTCACCTGGGCACTGGAGAAAGTGCACAGGAGTGGAGAAGGGAAAAAGCTTTGGTGCAAATAAGACTTCACATAGATGAAAACAGGGCATATTCAAGTTATGGACAAGGCTAAACATCTTGTATGCCCTTTGGAGCTCCATCTCCATCTGTTTTTATGACCTGGGCAGCATAGACATTTTCATAACTGGAACATGTTCAATTATTTACATGAGAGAGGAATGCAGACCTGCCTGGATGTTTAGCTGACTGCTCATTTATTCACTCAAATGAGTAAATAATATCAAAGTTACCCATTGCACAGAGCACACATTGAAACAGAAAGGCATGCCAAACTGTTATAAGAAGTGAGAATACCCTGAGTTTTACTTTCAAAATTTGCTCCTATATCAAGGGCAAATACATAAATATGAATTTGTACACAATATTTTTCCTCGATCAGATACTGTTTGGGTTTGAGTAGACGATCTGCCATTTATTCTAAAGGAGAAATGAAGCTGTTTAAAACTTTCCAAAAGTAAACCTAACTTTTCTCTGCTAGAGAATGAGTGAGCATATAATTAGTCACACAGCCTTTTCCCTGCTAGGCTCATGCACCAGGAGGTATTTCTGGTGGCAGCCCGAGCACTGCCACATCAGACCGCTGGCTCCCTTGGGGTGTGCGGGCAGGAGGGCTGGAGCAGCCCGCTCAGCAGCACCTGCAGCTGCACAAAGGGCATCGCAGTGCATCGCAGGGCTGCTGTCCCTCCGGGGATGTTGGCATCACCAGCCAGACTGTCTCCTTGAAGCTGTCTCTTGTCACAGAACCTCTTCTCCCTCTGACCAGCGCTGCTGCAAACTGCCTTGTGCTGCCATGAACCCCTGTGTCCTCTGAGCCTTGGCCTCCAACCTGTCTTACCACAACATCTCTCCTCTCTCACCCCTTCCAGAAGCTGTGTTGGTTTTTGTGCTTGCTTTCTGTGCTTGTGCACTAAGAAAACCCAGGGCAGCTCTCACATCTGTCTCTGCAGGGGAGACTGGGAGTGTTTGAAGAGGAAGAGGGTGAGAAGTGGCTGGTTTCTGTTTAAAGGGTGCAGGTGGCAACCTCCTCTCAGCATCACCGCAGCTATCTTCTAAAGTTGCTTTGATATTCAGCAAACACTGGCTTGTTAAACAATACTGCCCTAAACCTTTATTTCACTGCCCAAAACCACTTTCAGGTTTTCTGAAACCCCTTATTATAATCAAGAATTATAGGATGCTGTGATTTGTGCCAGAAATACATATGCAGAGAATGGCTGGTAGAGGAACTACAGAAAGAAAAAGCAACAGAAATGCAGCTTCATTGCTATTAAATGCAGGAGCAGTAACTCCCACCCCATTTAATTTTCCCTCTTTCATTTTCAAATTTAACTTGTAGCTGCCGAACACCAGGCTAATATTTGCTTTGTCCTCTGCGCTCTCCTTTAGCCTCGACGCGAGGAACCTTGAGCTGTGCCCTTGTTTACGGCTCCTCCGTGTCCTCCTGGTGCAGCACCCCCTCCCCTGGCTCCCCGGGGCCTCTGCCCGGGTGAGGAGGCAGGTTGGCTTGGCAAGATGCGGTGCTTAAGGCCTGTCAATCAGGGCAGAGGCAAGGAGCAGCACTTTGGAAATTACTGCAACAGCACTTGGGCAATGCAGGACAAACTGGCTGGATAAGCAAATGCAGCATCGGGCTTAGTTTTATTAAAGCTTTGTTACATGGGCTTTTCCCGGTATAAAAGACCTTAGAGAGGGTTGTAGGTTTTTTTGGTAGTTCTGTCCTCATGCAATGCTGACACAACATGTAGAGAGGGAATTGTGATTCAGCCTTTGCCAGCCTAAGCCCTGAAACTAGTTCTTCTTTTGCAAATCATATCTAATGTTGATCTCACTCAGCACTGGCTTCCATGAGGATGTTGGTGATACGTAGAGGAATAAGACGAATCAGCCCCTTTCTTCTGAATAAATATGAAATCTGTTTTACTTCTCAGCTGCTTCTGCTTTACATCTGTAGAACTTCAATGATTATAGAAAGTTTTGCAAATTTGAAACTAGAGCAATTCAATAATTAATCCCAACCAAAGCCTTCATAAATAGAGAGCAACACTCAGCAGTATTCAATATTAGAGGCATCATTGGAGTTCTGTGTAACACAGTCTAAAGCCCTTTAGACTTCCCCTGTCCTTATTCAGGGCACTGCTGGGGTATGCTTACTCCAGCTAATGCCAATTGTTATCTGCTTTCTCTCCTTGCTATAAAATGTCAAACATATTCGTGATCAAACAAAACAAAAATTCTGCTGCCCAAAGACCTATCTGTGTAATGTAACAGCTGAATCCTGGGGAATGCTGAGGAAACACATTCCACCAGGCACTCTCCACCCTGACACGGGGTGATGGGTGAAAGAAGAGGGGCTCAGGGCCTCACTGCTAGGTCTGAACCCCTATAGAGCTCATTTCATCCCATGGGCTGGAGGCTCCTATAAGCACCTTCCCATAGTGAGCTAACCCGTACATTAGGGCTGGCCCATGCAGTGAAAAAGCTTATTCTAGAGCTGGCTACCTGTAAATGCCAAAACACCCTGCCCAGATTCAAGCTTGCTCATATGAGGCAGTTCCATACAGTATACCCAGAAACACTGGAAGAGCAGGAGCAGGTAAAGGGAAAAAAAAAAAGAAGCTTCGCTTAGAGGTGCTGAGTGTTTCTGCAGCTAATATTTTGATTCCTCCAGAAGATCTCAAAGCACTCCCCCAGGCACTATGTGATCTGGATATAAATAAAAGTTCCTGGTCAGGGAAATACTTGGGAGTTTCAAAAACTGATCTTGGTCTAAATCAAACTGAAATAAACATTTGGGGGAAATTTCCTACCAACCACAACCTCCCACACACCAGTGACATAATTGCTGAGCTTCACTGATTAGCCGACAGAGAGTCTGTGACTGCAGGGCAACCCATTTTCCTCTACAGGGTTTTTTCCCCTGAGTCATGATTCCTGAGGATACTGGCCCAAGACTTGTGTGATCCAAATCCTTTCTCTTTTCCACCATTTTTAGCGCCAAGAATCCTATACCTGCTCTTTCCAGGTATCTCTCTTAAGGGAGATCCTTAGGTCCACTTAAAGCCACACACCAAGCTCCACTTTAGAGCTTCAAGCTCCACGCACTGAGTAAATTGTCACATCATGTAAACCAAGTTTCAGAAGCAGATAACTGAGATAAGAGAGCAATCCATCAGTGCATTTTCACATCTATTCAGTGACCTACCAGACCTGTGTGGATTGCACCTTCCTTTGAAGAGCTCAGATTGCCTTCCACATGTGCAGCTCTTTAAGCTGTTGTGACTCCTTAGCTTGCAGGTTCCTTTGAGGAAGGGCAAGCAGCAAGGCAGATGTTTCTGCAATGCTTTTACAATGCCTTCATCCGCTTCCTCCACCTCCACCTCTGAACAACCATGGAAGAACATCTGAGCATCAGCCACCAGCCAAGGCTAGAATGGCTGGGAGGAATAGGAGACAGGACAAAAGTGATGCCACTTTGTCTTTACATGAGCTTAACCTCTTCATGATTCCTGTTTTTGCCTTCTAGTAAGGCGCCTGTCAGCTGCCTCCAGAAGATATGTCTGCTTATTTCCCTGTTTTTCCACTCCAGATAGGTATTCCTCCTCAGGTACCGGGATAGCCCCAGCCTGTGCCTCAGCAAGGCCTTATCTACATCTTCCAGGACAATCATGATGATTCCAGCCCTCCCTTCAACAAGCTGCCAGGACTGGGCAATGTCAAACTCAAAGCTACACCACTTGCTCTCCAGGAAGTCTGTAGAAATGACCGCAATAACATTTCTACTACTCAAGAAACCTTCTTGGATGATGTTAGTAACAATGGGAACCCCTGGTAAGAAATCCCGGTAGTAAAGACAGAGCTGGAACGCAGGTTTTCCTCCTTCTAAGGGCTCCACCAGCTCTTTGATCACCCATTCTTGGTCTTTGCTGGAGTGTATAACAAACGCATCATAAGCGGCTCCCCTTTCAGCAGAGTGTTTACACCCGCTGAGCAGCACCAGTGAGTAGTATAGCTGGAAGTAGTACTTGTAAATCAGGAAGAGGAACACAGCTACAGTGAGCAAAATACTCACTAGGAATGCCACCGTGCTTGGTTTGAGATGGCAGGAGGACAGATCAAAGCCAGGCAGGCTCACGTTCTTCACATGTGCAGGGATGTGGCACATCATTAGCTCCTTGTTCTGCAGTATCTCCTGCTTTTCCTTGACCCATTTCAGAAAGTCCAGGTGTGTGCAAGAGCAATCAAACAGGTTGTAGGAGAGGTCTAACAAGGCCAGACTACCAGGCACACTTTCCATGGCTGAATCTGACAGAACGGTCAGCTGGTTGTGACTGAAATCCAGCACTGTGAGGGCCCGGAGAGGCATGTAGACTAGAGGATCAAAGGTTAGCAGCTTATTATTACTGATGTTTAGCTCTTTTAATTCCGAGAGAGCAGTAAACGTACTTTGATCCACATGTAGCAGTTTGCAACTTGAAATATCCAAGATGTGGAGGCGAGTTAGGTTTTTTAAGTTGTTGGACAGCTTGTTGTTCTCAAAGGAGTTTCCTGCCATCTTAAGCACCTGCAAGGAGTGTAAACCACAAAATGTACACTGGGATTTAACATGAGTTTGAGTATAGGAAATATCAAGGTAAATGAGTTTCTGAAGGGAGAGAAAGACAGGGTAGGTGCCAGGACCAATTAACTTTGTGTGCTGAAAGTCCAAGGTTAACAAATTCTTAATATCAGTGAAGTCTCCAGTGACACTGATGTCAGAATTGAAGCTTAGGTTCAGGTATTTCAAATTTAGACATCCAGGAAAAAGAAGGGAACAGCATCTGGTGAAGGAGAGACGATTCTCGCTCAAATCCATGACCTCCAGGTTGGTTAGGTCATTAAAGCACTCCCGGAAGCTGTTGAGGTATTTGCTCTTGGTGATACGAAGTACTCGAAGCTCCTTGAAAAGAGACAGCTTCACGGCAGGCACTTCCTTAAACTTGCATTTCTTGCACTCTAGGTGTCTGACTTGAGACATCTTAGGAACTTTGGACACCTCTTCTAGATGGAGGTTCACCAACCGAATACTGGAGACATTGCCTATGCAGTCAAAAAGAGTGTCTGTTTTATTCTTAAATCGTCTGAAGCAGATCAAGACAAACTCCTGCATCTGCACCTGGCATAATCCACTCAAGAGTCCACTCTGAAAGTTCTTCAGTCTCTCTCTGTCACTGAATTCACCAACTATTAGTCTGTGGACCTGCAAGCCAGCCAGACCTTGAAGGCAAGTACGCATGACATTGACAGTCTCAAAAGAGGACCTTAATGCCAACTCACCAAGGTGAATCTTTGCAAAGGACCCTGGCTCGATGTACTTTATATCATTCAAGGAAAGCACCAGAGTGAGGTTGAACATGTTTGCTTCCCTCAGGATGTCAAGGTCTCCTTTGGAGATATATGTGATCTTATTGGAGAACAAGCTCAGGTGCCTGAGGGAGGTCAGATTAGCAAAATACTTGGGAAGCTTCAATGAAGCAATTTTATTGTGGCCCACATTCAGCTCCTGCAGGGTATGCAAGTGTCCAATGGGAAGGTCAGTCAGAGAGGATATGTTATTTTCCACCAGCACAAGTTTTCGCAGAGAGTTTAGGCCATAGAAAGCCAATGGCCCCAGGTAGTTAAAGAAATTGGCAGTTAGAATTAAGGTGGAAAGGTTATAAAGATCCTTAAATGAGTTATCTTCAATTGTACGGATGTGGCACCTGTTGGGCAGGAAAAGAGAATAAATGTGCATGAAACACATTCACAAACACTGTTGCACTATTGCACTAAACAATAAAGAAATGTTCTCAGACTGCACCTCACTCTGGTGGTACATCTGGTTCTAGTACCGTGGGCAGGGAAGAGCTGGTCCTTCTGAACCCAGCACCCCTTGCAAGACAGTGAACAGATCTACAGGTGAACACTGTGATTTCCCAAGAGGAGGCAAAGCTAATGTGCCANAAAGAGAATGAGAGTGCATGAAACATTCACAAGCATTATTGCACTATTGCACTAAGCAATAAAGAAATATTCTCAGACTGCACCTCACTCTGGTGGTACATCTGGTTCTAGTACCGTGGGCAGGGAAGAGCTGGTCCTTCTGAACCCAGCACCCCTTGCAAGACAGTGAACAGATCTACAGGTGAACACTGTGATTTCCCAAGAGGAGGCAAAGCTAATGTGCCACACAAAAGGTACCCTTGCATGTGAGGACACTTTCAACCATCTCCTCCTACCTCTGGAGTTCAACTGCAAAGCAAAAGACCTTGGGCCGTGACGAAGGTCGTGATGCATGCAGGCAGCAGGACAGGGGCAAACACAGGTGGAAACCATACTGTGATGCCCATCTTTGATGGCAGAGCCAACCAAATACAGCCTTCCCTTACACCTTCCATGCTTGCAGCCTTCAGACCATCACTTTGGTCACATCTCTCCATCGCACCAGTGTGCTGCAGCAGTGGCAAAGCTCACAACTCAGTCTACAGTTTTGCTGCTGGTACCTAAGAGGGGATAGTTCTCAGACCATGTTGGCTGCTAAGGAGAACAAAGACAGGAGGAAACATAGGTGGCCACCTAAAGATTGTTTAATGTGGAAAGAGGTTGTTTTCAGAGCCAAATCTATTCTGGAAGGAACCCAGCCAGTGCCTTGCAGCAAACCTGCTCTGCCAGTCAACATAGCTGTAGCTGTCATGAGTTGAGTGACATTTTTCAGTGAAACAGTTTACCCAGAGAAACTGTCATCTCAATGGAAATCATACATCAATTCAAATTTGCTAATAAGCTTCCTCCACCTCCTCCCCCAGATGTGGGAAAAGAAGGGAAAAAGAAAATGTTGATATTTTAAAACAGCGTTTTATCAAATGAATGTACTTAGTTTTTGTTGTTATTGTTGTGGTGGTTGTTTTTAAGTAAGAAAAGAGAACCAGCCCACCTAAAATGTTCCATTTCAGAGTTTTCGTAACAGTGAAAAGTTTGACATTTTTCTTCTTTGGAGACAAGTAGAAGATGGTCCTCCTTCTCCTTCCACCCCAACCCACAAGGACAGACCAGCAAACCCCACTCCACACAATACCCACACACAATAACTGCACTAAAAGCTGCACATCGCTTGACTGAGGGTCTGTGCAGAGAGACAGATGCAGGAATAAAGTCAATAGCAAGAAAGCGAACAGCAGAGACCGACAGAAACCCAAGGCAAGCAACCAGTGAGGCACAGCTGGTGAAGCAAGATTAACCAGTAAAGGGGCTCATTACCTTGTAAGATCCAGAAGCTGAAGTTCCGGGGTTGAGGAAAAGTAGTTTGGGCTCAGTGATTTCAAGTGGCTGAAACTGAGATCCAGGTTCTGGGTAGTATTTGGGACTTGAGAGAGAGCTCCAGAGCTATTCAGTCCTACGCATCTGAAAGTTATATTAGGGGTGACCTGTAACAGTGACAGATCCGGTCACAGTGGATACTTGCACTTTTACAAGCGTTCAGAAAATTGGACTCTCAGGGAAGTGGAGAGTGGAATGAGCAACCTTGTAGCTCTCTGCTAAAAAAGCTGCCCCAAGCTTCAGGAAATAATTTCAGGTCTCCTAAGCAACTCCCACACTTTAATAGGACCGTTACGATTCCACAGGAAAAGTGACATTTCTTGCTGATTAAGGGACGTACAAAACCACAGGACTATATTCCTTGAGGCTACGGATGAACTGGCAGCGACCTTTGAGAGAGCCAGAAAAACAAACACACAGGATGCCTGAGGTGTCCCGGATCAGCTCTCAGCTTTATTACATTGCTGACAAGCGAGTAGTTCTAACAGAAAATACCCTGTTAGCAAAGGGTATCCGCAAAAGTTTGCAAAAGGCAGTTTATCAGTGCCCAAGTACTTGGGGTACTCTACTGTACAAATGCGGCTAAAATACTGAACTTTGCCAAAATAATAGATAGCGTTTGCATTTCTTCCCAAAGGGAAACATAATCTATTATCTTAACTGCACTGTAGTAACTTCAGAGGTACAGAAGGTCAGCAATAAGGATGGTTTATGTGCCTGGTCCTGGTTCTTGGATTTTTTGAGACCAATATTCAGTTCAAATATCAATTGTCTTCGTAACATCCTTGGAAAAATAACATGGTCTTTCCTAATACTCTGCACCTAACACTCTACAGATTTGATGCACAAATCTCGCAAGCAGAGGGAAAAGCTACTGCAGTGAAACACAAGAGTTTTGTGCTCTTTTAGAGATCACGTACCTCCGAACAGGGATCAAGGAGGCAGCAGCCCAGCTGTGACAGGACAAACATCAGCCCCAGCAGCACCGTGAGTGTCCACAGGGGAAAAGCTCCTCTCCAGGGCATCTTCAGGAGTCCAGGCTCTCAGGAGAAGGGACCACGGGTATAACTTTAAGACGAGGAGCAAGAAACCTCCTGAAATGCCAAGTGTTTCACCACTCTTGCTTCTCACTGCTTATCACGGAGAATTGCACAGAACCGCAAGGGAAGTGAAATTAGAAGCTGCCTGGTTTCTAAGCATGCTCTGAATGAATCGCTCTTCTTGAAGCTACGTGTTAAAAAAATAGAGGAGGAAAAAAAAGAGGAAGTAATGAGAGGTATAGTTTGGACTAGAAATTAAAGAGGAATATGGGTTGTGTCAGTGTGTCACTTGACTCGATTGCCTCAGCTTAACTCAGGGCAAACTGGCTAAATATGGAAACTTCTGTGAAATTCTAAGTCCATATTCAGGAAGGTCATTTTTCACCCATATCTGAATGCACCATGAGAATGACTGGCTTTCTTCATTAGCCCCCCTGCCACACTTTCAGATATACTACACTGGCAAGTAGGGGGGAAACACTAAGGTTAGGCAGATGTTTTCTTGAGCCAGGTAATAACAGCATTATTGGTGGCCAAACTCTTAAGAGCAGGCATCTAGAATTTATCCATCTGGCTGCACCTCAGCCTTGCAGTTTCTGCCATGAAGCTGCACATGGCAATGCACGAGGGGCAAACAGGAGCAGAGGCTTCGTGGATCACTCACGGGTGCTGGCTCAGGCTGCACAGCCCCGAAAACCTGCATCAGCCCTGAGTCCTGCCCTTGGCCAGGGGCTGGCAAGGAGAGGCACGATGCCCCAGCTGGGATTAGAGCTGCTGTCTGTGTTTAAATCTGTGCTTAAAGCTTTGCTACATGAGTTTGCAGAGGTCCATCTCTGTACCCTCCTCAATACACGGTGTAGACACAGCTATTGTTTCTGGAAGAAACTGTGTAACATGCCACATTTGGTGATATCCCTTCAAATAGGCTGTGAGCCCTCTAATAAAGTTCCCTGCCTCTTTTTTCCCCCCCTTTTTCTATGGATAACTAAGCAGTGTTATTGGGGGTCCACTGCAGACTGCCAAATGTTATTGACACGCATAGATAGAAGATATGCAAAAATCAGAGATGAGGATGGGATACTAGTTGAGAATAAGATGGAATACGGAGCGACTGCTTATGAAAGGTGTAAAATTGCTATAAAATATAAGCTGCAATACCAGGTTTACAGGGAAAACTTCCAAATACCTGGGGAAGTATGGACTTCTTTAGTGGGTCAGTAGAGGGCCATTGAAGGACGGAAAACCTGAAATAAAAGATGATCTCTGTGATGAAAAAAATGTCGCAGCACAATGGGAGCTAAAAGTGACACACTGATACGCAGCCAGAGAGCACCCATTAAACCAGCAGACAAAAACTTCGTCAAAATTGGGCAAGTTCTGCAAAAAATGTTTCTGAAAAGACGCTCGTGATTGCAGGTATTTGCTTTTATAGATGGAATCAAAAGTGAAAGGAAACAATTGCTGATGGCTTCTGTGTCTGGATTAAGGAAATTGGCAGAGCATCGCATCTGCGGAGAGGACAAATGAATGTGTCCTTTAGCATTCAATATGCAGAATGAAGCAATCCACATTTAATTTTTATCTAAAGCTGAGATGAGCCTGAAGTACGCACTAGAAATTACCATTTCAATGAAGACTCACTGAAGATGCTTGAGCGTTTCGGAGGATCACAAAATCTACCCAACCACAATGCCTAGGGGTCAAGTGGAGAGTACAACTTGAAGGACATTCAAGGGATGTGCTGCTTCTGCTATAGGGGACAGTTTCACAGCTTGTATCACCACTGGTTCAAGGACAAACCACATGAAACTGCAAGGGATGGAGTACGAGCAGAAAACATGCAAGCTAACGCATCAAACCCAGGCACCAGTTTAGAAAGTCAATGCCAGTTAACTTCATATTCTTCAGCTTGCTCATAACAATGTGCAATGACTGGAGAGAGCCATAATGTCTCTATAATTGCTTCCTTCACTTTACAAGAAACAAAAGTATTATTTGGAATCCTTTAAAGTGACAAGAATCACATCTGAAATGACACATGATTCATTGTGCTGGTAATTTACTGTTGGGATCATTAAAGATCTCTTGGAAAGGAGGTGTTCCAGAAAATCTCAGTGTTTCTAAAAACACCTGTCTGGGAAAGCTTTGGTCTCCTGAACAATATTATAATATAAATAACACAATGGCAAACAGCACGTACGCAGCCTCTGTGATCTGAAGCAAAATAGTCAGGCATTACCTGGCACAGGATGGGCACAATGTAGACAGGCTGACAAAGCATCTCATGTTTTCTTATACAAAAAAAAGAAGTTTACTGCTGAAAACAAAACTTTGCAAAACTCCTGGATCATATAACTGGTAATATCTTCCAGACATTCATTAAAGGAAATTGAAAGTATATGAGCAATATATGAATTCATCTGCAAAGTGACCCAGTAACTTGCTAAGGAGACAAAAGTAGCAAGAGGACCACAGCATCCACCTAGGACCCTGATATATGAGGCCGGGACAAATGGAGTTATCCTAACGTGTCAGTGATGTGAATAAATAGGCTGTTGTAACTACAGTGATTTCAAGGCCACAGGCCACCCAATACCACATGCAGATCGACTGCTATTGCCTAAAATTTCAAAAAGTACTTGAGAAGTTCAGGCACATAATCCTGCTGCACCCAATAACCAAGTATTGCTCTCAGATGAGTTGCAACACTGGCCATATTTGCCCTCCTGTCTTGCACAATAACAGGCAGCAAACTGGGTTTAAGTCACCTGTGGTGAATTAAGCTTCAGTGGCTTTGTGCTGCAACTGGGTTCTCGGCTCAGAACCTGTAGCCAGTTTGCAAGTCCTCAAAGTTCGGCTGATGCACAGTCACTGCTTACACTCAGCAAGTCAGTCGCCTGCTCAAGTCTCAAAGGGAAAGAAAAAGGAAATGTCTGAAAAATGCAGCAGGCTTGAATTTCCCCAGACATTCTGTTGGGAAAGACAGTTTNTGCCCTCCTATCTTGCACAATATCAGGCAGCAAACTGGGTTTAACGGTCACCCGTGGTGAATTAAGCTTCAATGGCTTTGTGCGGCGACTGGGTTCTCGGCTCAGAACCTGTAGCCAGTTTGCAAGTCCTCAAAGTTCGGCTGATGCACAGTCACTGCTTACACTCAGCAAGTCAGTCGCCTGCTCAAGTCTCAAAGGGAAAGAAAAAGGAAATGTCTGAAAAATGCAGCAGGCTTGAATTTCCCCAGACATTCTGTTGGGAAAGACAGTTTATTTAAACCACTAGAAAAGAACTTAAAAAACAAAATCGAAGATGACATTGAGATCCTTTTGCTTCAAAAGATACCGCAAACACTTTGCTTCCTGGGAATGGTTAGGGACCACCTCATACAGCAACCATATGGTATTCCCTGGCTGGAGTGGGAGCCACAAAACTAGTAACAGAAAAGTCCTTACTACAGTGTCTTAGTGCCTATAACATTTGCTTGTGCTGCTTCCATATGTAACAGGTATAATAATTTCACACTTGATCAGCCTGAAAGATGTATTGCCTTTGTTTTGGGGTCTTGTATCTCTGAAGATCAGAACCACGTTCAGATTGAGAGAGAAACTCTGCAGCTATTGGGGGTGTTAGACAGCTTCAGCACTGTCTGTCTGAGCAGTGAGGGACTCTAGTTACAGATCATTTAACTGCTGGTTAAAAGCAAGGAGTGCCAGCAATGCAGATTGCTTGTCCTGCCCGTGATTGTAAGTGACAGGTAAGGACATGCTGGTGGAAGCAGAGCCAGTCTCTCCAATGGTACAGACCAAGTGTTACCCAAATTGTGCCATCCAAACCAAAGCATAGTCTGGTCTACCTAAGGTGTCTCCTATTGTAGTAAAATACAGATACTGGTGTACATAGGGGAAAGAAACAAACCCCAAAACTAATGTCCAAGTCGGTTTGATCCAAAGCAGTATACATCAGAGTCAGTAATGTGTGTCATCAGATGGGATATTCCCCAAAGCCAAGGTCACATGAATACCCCAGAACCATGCAAAAGCTATTAGGGAAGAACTGTGTCAGGTAACCAGGGACAAATACACAGCTAGAAGAAGTGATTAATCAGTGTCAAGACAGTCACTAACTGTGGCAGCTACTCCATATGGACTATGTCAGGTCAGTTAGGAGCCCTACATTTTACTGCAGCTGATGTTTAATCTAAATGGTTGGGAGGGTTTCACACAGATGGTGGAGGCATCTGGACTCGCTTGCCAAGCGTTCCTGGACAGTGAGTGAGGATGGATGTCCCTTCGCTCCTGGATGGCTGGTACCAAAGATGCCCAGCGACGTCACGTCATTTTGCCACAGATGAGTCCCTGTCGCACCTCGGCTGTCCCCTGGGCTGAGGATGCAGAGCTGCCGGTGGTGCAAGGGTGTTCACAGTGCCCTGGCAGGAATCGCGGTGGGTTCAGAAGGGGTAGAGGTGCCTTTGGCAGCCCTGAGGAGGGTGGATTTATCAGCTCAGACCGATGCTAGCTTCTGCTAATCAAGCAAGAGTACAACTCATTTTCCTTTTTCTTTCCTCCTCCATTACACCCTTATTATGGTATCTCATGCCCTCATTTACATATGTTTTGTATTACTGTGGCTTCGTTCCTATCCTACTTATTCCACCTCCTTTCTCCCAGTTCTCTTTATAATGAGTCTGCTGTAGGGCAAGGATTTCTCCAGTCTATCAAAGAAAAAATGTGTTTAGGATCTGAAGGACTTTAGATCACAGACTTTCTATGGACCTGGATGCCAGGGGAGCTACCTGTTCCACTGTAAACCACACATAAGACATGTTGCATTTGGGATTCAAAGCCACCACTGAAGTATGGTTAAACACCAAATCCCTACCGCATAGCTCCCACGCTTTGGGAAAGATTGGAACAAGAAGCAGCTGTAATGAACTGTGGTCACTTGGAAGGATTACAGAACCTTGTTTTAAGGGAAAACACATCAGCCATTTATCAAACGTAAAGTCAAAAAGTTGAGTAACAACAGACCTGCTTGCTGCAAGTACTGAGATCATTGCCACAGACAACGCCCAATGCTAAGACGCTCCAGCCTCATTTTTATGCTCTCACTACCATGGTTTGTCACTACGTGACAGGAAGATGTTGCAACAAGTGCCACCAAGTATGGAGACAGTCCCTGAAAGTTGTGGTAGAATTCTTGTACGTATGTAAACAATCTCTTGGACTTAGTTCACAGTATATTTTAAACATCAACTCTTGGACATTAATATTTTTAAGACATTTTACCTTACCAGGAGTGGAACTCCAGGAGTATTAGTCATCCAAATATCAGGGAGTTACAAAGCACTTCCAAAATACTAGTCATGCAAAATCCATGTGTGCATTTAAATAAACTGTTCTGTTTGTTTGTTTAGAATCCAGCAGAGCCTGTGTGGCTATTATGTGCTAGGTAGGTAGCAAAGACGTGTAAATGCATAGAGGAAAACCTGAAGCCAGTGTTCAGTTGATATGGGAAAACTTACTGAAACAGTTATCCTCCTTCCCTCAATTCAGTTCTCTTTGCATGTAAAAGAATATTAGGTCATCTCCTTTTACCCTTCAAGCAACTTCTTCATCAAGTTAATGGAACAGCTGGGCACCCAGTTCTCCTGCCAGCCTCCTAGTACAAAGCAGCTTTGGGAAGTTTCAGTGGAGATTTTTCTTTCAGGAATTGTGTGCACCAACCAGAGCAAAAACATTTCAGCTGCAGTTAGGAAGAATCTTGCCAAAAGAGAATAACAGTGGAAGCTGCACGTAGGCCATTAATGCTTTGCAGACCATGAGATAACATGGGGTAACACAGCAACTTCAGGAGACAGAACTAAAATAAGGGAAGAGAAGTCACCCAGGAAAAGGAATATCATGAAGAGCACAGGAAGTGCCCGGAGCCTGGCCACAGCAAACCAGAGGGTGGAAGGAAATGGGAGGGAAATTTTATCTACTGTGAAAACTATGAGCATGGGTACTGTGCTAATGTTCATACACACCAAATACTGCTGCTATTAGACACATGCAGCCTGATGTAAATTAAGCCAACCCCACTTTTAAGAGTATATCTTCAAAGAGTTACCCAGGAAGATCCTTCCCCTCAATGAGCACCCAACTGAAGAGTCTGCAAAGTAGATTTTCATCAATACAGCCATCATTTTAATGTCACAACTTAGGTTTTGTTGGTTTTTTTCTCTCTCCAGTTAGAGACAGCCTTTAAGTGAGGCAGTGACTGAGGTAGACATGGAATGATAGCAGGCTAGGAAGAAAATAACAATGAGAGAAGGAAAGAAGAGGAGATAGAGCCTAACTGCTGTTAGGCATCCTAGGTATCCTAGAAGGAGGCTGTGACCTATGATCAAAGGGTTGGCTTCTGACCCAAAATATGCAGTGTCAGAGGTGGACTTTGAATAGGAGCCAGCCACAAACATAGTGGAAATTTGAAGGGACTTCTTATGTGTGGAAGATCTTTAGCACACAAAGTAGACCTGGCAGGCTGGCTTCATGCCCATAACAGGCTGGAAGAAACATCCTGAGCTACGGAGAGCAGGAACATGAAGAAAGCAGGATTACATGTGGTTGTGAAGTCATGAAAAGATCTCAAAGGCAATGCCGATGCAATTCACACTTGTCCTACCAGAAATCCCCCTCACACAACATTGCCAACCAGAAACACTTCTTGAAATCAGAAACATTTTTATTCTCAAACAGAAAAAAAATCAAAAATCCCACTACTGTTTTCCATAGACATAACATTTCCCAACAATTAGTAAAACGCTGAAATCCTTGAATGATCAGCCCAGTCTTTTTCCAAACTGCTAGGTCTGATTCTCACTCCAAGCTGCTTAGGAGAGACACAATGCACTGTCACTCTCCTCCCTTACCCAGAGGCTGGGGATCAGCTGGGAAACCATCCCAGTTTGCTGCTTTATACAAATAACCAACAAGTAAATGACAACCTGCTCCAAAACAGGAGGAAAGAGAAAAACATTGTATGACACACTTCATCCTCCACTATGGCACACAGTGGTGAGAGCTGGAGTACAACAGTGGAAAGGACAAGCTCTGAATCCCAGGGTTCATCTCCCACCCCACACGGAATGTTTCTGTTCAAAACAACCTGGAACAAGGGCAAAGCCCATCTGGGACAACGAGTAGTATTTGTAAGAGGACAGCAAGCAGTATCAGCGGTCCTGGGCCTGGAAGGAAGGCTTGCCAATGTCAGCAATCACCCCCAGCTGGAACATTTTCAGCAGCCACTTTCTCTCAGCAGTGATGTTGTGCTGGAACAGCTGCAGACACAAGAGAGACAGAGTTACAGGTTATTTCTTAAAATGCCCCTCACGCTACCGAGAACGCCATGGATCCCATCTGACTCAGCCTCCTCTGCAGCACCTCCACTGTTAGGGCTGGGCAGGAGCCATGTCACCCAACAGGGACAGGTAAAACGCACATGGAATGAGCCCGTGTTGGTGCTCAAGGTCTTTCCTGGGAAGAAAGCACTTCTCCTCCTGGCATGTTCCCACAGGAATCACCACAGGTAATGCTGCTGAGAGCTACTAGAGCTCACAGCTATCTGTGTCCTAGCTTTGTCTACTAAATCGACTATGAAGAACACCCTATTTTGAAGGGGATGTGTTTACTACCTGTTTTCGCAAGGGGTGACCCGTATTGTAATAATGTATTGGCGTAGTGTTGTCATGGTTGTCAGGGTAACCAAAGCCTGCAATGTTGACCTCTTGGCACATATGGAGGGCTAAGTTCAAAGCAATGATTCCCGTGGTGGCGTATCTCTGGGAAGAGAAAAGAGAGAGCAACTGTTTAGCATTTCAAACTGCTACTTTTACAATAGTGACATCAGCAACCAGCTGGGACCAGGAGCTTCCTCCACACTTCACTTATTAAAAGAAAAAATACATAAATAAAACAGGACAGATGCCCGGACAGCATCTGCAGAACTCAAGCAAGCAGCATTTTATGAGAAGGTGATATAGAAAATAAGGGTCAAGGAGGATGCGACCTCTGGGATGCTACAATAAAGCATTCAGTGGAAACCAAAAGGTTTCGGATGGAAGGAATCAGCACGCTTTTTGACAAAGTGACATCCATGATGGAGCCCGTAAAAGTTTTCTGCATCTATTTTTTGCTATGTGCCTCTTTTAGGTGTATTCTCTACTAGAGACCTTCAGGTGGTGCCTAATCTCTAACCCAAGCATTAAATGCCTGTCCCTGGCCTACGTGTTACAAAATTGTTCTTTGTTCGTGTAAAGTCAACATGTCCGTGTACAAACACACACTACAATAAAAGCTTTGCGACTGAGCAGAACCATAACCATGCTCATGGGGCAGCTGAACATGCTCTTGGTCCCCCAAGCCTAGCTGAGCACTTAACACTCTCCACCTGGATTGCCCCACTTAGCACCTTTAAAGCATTTTAGCAGAGAAATGTGTTTTTTAACAGCATTTCTACAGTATTCGGGAGACTTGGCATATAGTCTCAGTCCAGGACAAGAGTTACTGCATGACCTTGGAAAAGGTTATTTTGCCACACCAGACTTTAGAGTTTCTCTTGGATTTGCTGCAGATTTTAAACATCCTGGTGGTGCCTGGCAGGCTTAAAGTTAATTAAAGATTGCACAGCACCATCACAAAGATGATTGTCAAGACCAAAGACAAAGTATCATTAGATTCATTAATGAAATAATCCTCCACCATGCAGTGAATGGGAAATTTGTGTTCCAGAAGCAGTGAGCATAAAAGCAAGCCTTAGGCCAGAATTCTGCTAGACTTGAGTGTTTTAGGGAATGCCAACCAAAATTCCTCTCATTTTATACTAGCTAATTACCAGTAGTGGTTTATAGACAGGAGCCTTGGAACATATGTGAAAGGGCTTATATGACCTGGCTGCTTGTCACAATAGGGGACCAGGCTGTGTGATGTCTAGAACTCTCTTCAGAAGTGCAACTCTATGAAGTGATTTGAATGCAGAATGGCTAAGAGTCATGGGGCAGAATGACAAGAATGATGCACTAAGCACAAATAACACTGCAGTGTTGTGACAGGCCAGAAAACTCTTCTGGTTTTTGGTAGGAGCAGTGTAATACCACGCTGTCAGGAAGAGTGCATTTACTAGGGAAAGGACTCGCTAATCTAATCAGCAGGCTTGCTTTCTTTCCTCATCTCTGCTGTCCAAGACTTCTCTCCCCTCAAGCAGTGAGGTATTAGAGAAGACACAGAATACAGATAGTTGTGCTTTTGCTTTCCAGGGTGAGATCATACCATACTCCAAATGTTCAACTTCAGGAGTTTGTACGTTGCTTCGTAGATGACATAGGGGTTGAGAATACGCAGGTGAGAGACATTCCCATTCCATTCCCGAGGTGGTTGGCGCCAAAACCCCACCTTTGTCTGTAGAGAAAGGCAAAGAGAGAGAGAGACATTCAAGGCATGTCCATGCACACAAGACAGTAACAAGATAAAGACTTAGCTGCAATCTATTACTCTAGCTGGGTGCTCAGAACAAACACAGTCTGGCAGAGCAAGGAAACTCCAGTTCTCTTCCACTTATGCCAGTGCAACTATCTGCAATGTGCTCGAGACTAGGGTGTTTCTAATTAGTGAAAAATAAAGTCTCAGGTCCACTGTGCAGCTCATTAAATATTTGAAGGATATATGACTACTAAAGCAATGGAACACATCATTCCAAATAACTTGGTTTCAGCTTTCTCTCATTAAAGACATCTCACCTTATTCCTTGTTTTCAGCAATACCTCCCTCAGCCAGATGAAATCCACTGGTTTGAATGGGACAAACACCATCAGTGTCTCATTGTCATTGTTTTCCAGAGGGTTGGGAAGAGCTGATTCAGGGAAGAACAGACGGATGCTGGTTCTCTCACCCACATCTTTCTTATGCTTTTTTACTGGAGCATCATTTAACCTGATAATCAAAGACAGAAGAGCAGGATTTGTCCCTAAAACAATTTCAATATCACTCATTTCAAACCACGAAAGCAGCTGTCTGCTGTCAAATGCAAGATGGGCCATGTGAACTCACATGAGGGAATGGATACACACTATGTATCTTAGCAATACATACCTACATACAATAAAACCAATCTTATGACTTGGTTCCACAGAACTGGATACCTCACACATGCAGGAGTACTTCCTCCCCCTACCAAAAAGGGGGGCAGTGGTGTCAGAAAACTGCCATTTTTCAGATAGGGAACTGAGGCACACAGAAATTAAATGACTTTCCCAAGTTAGAGGAAAAATGCATCTAAATTTGCAATGCAATCAAAGATTTGGCATTGTCAGGCCTCAAACCAGTCCTATAACACTGGGATTACCAGCTACTACTCTACTGAGTGGGGCACTGAAACTGGCTCTCCAGCCCTCAGGGAACCTAACTGTAAATAAGTATGCTATAATTTTTGGATCCTGCAGCAACTTGCAATAAATTGCAAGAAAGTCATTAGATTATCTGAGCTGATGGGTCCTAGATGTCATGTTCGCTGGGCAAGAAAGACACACGCACATTATCACCCCCCACGTTCTCTCTAAATGTTAAGTTCTAGTAAGAATTCAGTACCTTATGATAACATCGTGAGAATCAATCTTTTTCCCAAAGTGCTGGCCATAGATGGAGTAACCATTGCCGACCACAATACACCTTTGGCACCTCAATCTGCCAAAAAAAGATTCCAAGAGATTAAGTCCTTCCCTTAAGTTTCTCCACCAGGTTAGAGGAGTATCCTTGAGGGCTTGTTTGATGCCCTCAAGTAACTCCCTGAGCGGTGTGAGAGCAGAGAAGCCCTGACTAGTAGGATTCTAGTTCTGTCCCAGCCACATAGAGGTGGGATTTATCTTAATGAGCATAAGGCAATGGAGTGTCAACAACATGCTAATAAAGTTAACTGGAACCTCTAGTCAGCTAGAGAGGAGAGCAGACACAAGACACAAAGGAAATAGAAAGTCAGGTAGGGATGTCCAGTAGATCAGTAGTTCTTAACTTGAAGGATGAACCTCTTTTTGAGGCAGAGAACATTGGGAAGAGACAGAATAAGACACCACAGAAAATTTTATCTAATTGTGCTTACAACAGGGAAGAAGAGGGTTTCCAAGCTTGGAAGTTTTCCAATAGCTACAGCAGACAGTGCATTTCAGTTCTTGCTCTCTCTGAACATAGGCAGGCAGAACATAGGGATGGATATAACTTTTCAGGCCCTGGTCTGCCATATTTGTGGTGGAGTTAGAGCAAGAGGAAATGGATGGGACAGGGCAACACTGAGAACAGAGAACAGGGCATGACAGAAGTTAAAGGGAGAAAGTGCAGATCTAGCAGCCTAATTTCATCAATATGAGAACTTATTGAAAGAGCATATTTAAAAGACAGAGAAAGAGAAAGCATTGAGAGAGATGAGGAATGACAGAAGGATTGAGAGGCAGAAAGGGCTGTGAAATTGAGGAGTAAGAGAGAACTCTGAAAAGCTTCAGAAATCAAGTCTCTCAAACCACCTCCCACCTCCCTCACACTTCTGTTCCCCTCCCCGGCCCAATCCCCAGCCCAGTCTCCATACTGCTCAAAGGACTCGGGCAACTCCTGCTCTGGAAGAAGCTGCAGTGTCGCAAAAGCAGAGAGAACTGAAAGATACAAAGTGGATGAAGAGTTATCTTCAAGGATTAAAAGTGGCCCCACCAGTACCAACAGGAGACCTGTTCTCTCAGGCTCTGAAGAACCAGGTTTCACCACTTCATAAAGAGCCAGGATGCTTTACATGGGAGAGCATGAACAAATACTGTTCTTGTTACAGCCACCCCCACCCAATGCTATCAATACTGACTCCCCGCCAAGGGCTCGCCAAGGACATGCTCTGCCCACTCTTTAGGGCAGGGATACCATCTAGACTAGCTGTTCTCCATTCATTTTGGACAAGTAATATGGTTCCCAAGAGTAATGATTCAGGAAGAAAAGGCCCTGATGCTGGCTTGTGGAGGAAGCATTGTGAATCCGACTCATCTACACACTGAAGTATATCTTCAGTTTAAGAAGTCGGTTACCACCCTGTCTTATTTCCCCAATTGAATTTGCCCAGGCTGTTTCAAGGCAAACAGGTTACCCCAGACCAGCACTGTAGGCCGTTGCTCTGCATTACCTCACATTGAAAACAGCAAGGGATCCAACCCAATCAGTTATTCCCTCATGGCTGCTGTTTGTTAACTTCTGCAGTGGATCTTGCTCCATCTATAAGAGCATTTCGGTCAACTTCCTCTTTCTATCCCATTTGGTATAGCTATAAGTTGGAATTAAAAGTACTATCTCTTTCCTCTACTACAACCATGATGGACTATGCCTCAACCACCCTGCCTAGCTCTCCTAAGTGAGCCCTGATATATTTTCATCTCCTCTGCAGCACTCCAGGAAGAGACTCTTCAGTGCAGTGTCCATCCACAGCATTACAGCACTGACAGCCGAGCGCTGCAATACCTGAATTCCGTAGCCCAAAAGGAAGTGTATGGAACCACAGAACTCTTTCAAGATCACTTCTGAAAGGCCTGTCCATAAGCAGATACAGAGATTTGCTGGTCAGGAAAGGCTTCCAGTAAGATTCAAACCTGCCAAGAGAGATTCAGAGTGCCAGTAGTTCAGGGAAGAGTAAAGTAGTCACAAAAGTACCAGACACAAGGACTAGGACATTTGAAGCAGGCTGAATGATGAAATGCTTTGGAAAGCTACTGAGCTATTCTGAAATATTTCCCAGAAATGACCCACAACTTATAATTCTTATGCTCACTGTTTCTATCCCACCCTCTGAGCAGCAGTGATGGTGTAAAATTCCAGTTATGCTTCCACTTTCATCTACTCATTTACTCCATGACAAAACCCACCCTTCACTGTGCACTGAGCAGTTCAACAGTGCATCTCTTCCTCTCTGCCCTTCAGATGACATTTTACACATGCATCTGTATTGCACCATTCTGCTGACTTGTCTGTAATAGAGCTAAGATGCTATTGTGCAACATTAGCTCAAACTAGCTGCTTCCTTTCCTGCCTATCTGCATCTAAACCCCAGGCCGTCAGCCTCCACCCATCAGCAGCCACGGAGAGCTCAGTCATCTCTCACCAAAAATCCCCAAACAAAACACATAATTGACAAACCTTCCAAGAAAAGGTTTTCTCCACACAAAGCGTCTCCTGCAAACACCAAGGCGCTTCCTGTGAAAGAAAGAGAGTTCATTTCCAACCTTGTAAAGCGGTCCAGGATGCCACGATACAGGAGGGATTTGAGTTCCTGGCCATGCCTGTCCATGTACAGGCTCCCTCCAAAGAACATGCAAGGAGAGTTTAGCTAAGACATCTCAGTCTTATCACTACTGTTTTATCCTGCAATTTTGGTCTGCCCTACCCTGGACAGACCTCTAGGGTCTGGCAGGACACAGTCCTCCAAGCCCCCAGGGACTCATGCCATCCTGGGGGAGCTGCTTCTCATCCAGATGAGAAACATCTGTGTCACCTTAGGAAAAATATTGCCTCTTCTTTCCACAGTGATGAATTATTCCTATTCCATGTGCCCCACCACTTGCCCAGACCACAGTAGCACTGAGGTAGGAAAAGGGAAGAAGAAAAGATAACTTACTCTGCCTGGCTTTCACCTGACTTCATCACATAGTATAGACTCTGCACATATAGACCTGCTGAAGGCAAAGGAGAGGTTGTAGCAGGGCACATGGCCGCAGGGCACTATCACTACAGGTAGAGCCATCCCACTGCTCAGCCCACAGGATCTCTCCCTCCAGGCAGCATCACTGGAGCCTCTTCAGCCATCAGACCTGAAGATCATCCTGTGTCCCAACAGGTAAGGATAACTCGCAAGCTCTAAGCCCTCGCAGTGCCCCACATTCATTCACATCAGTCTTCTTAGGATGTTACAAGGGACTGCGAGCATCTTCAAGCAGTCGGTTACATGAAGTGATTGATCACTTATTGCACAAACAGCAAGATGCAGCAAGAGCTGGCATGGTGCTGGGTACAAAACCCAGAAAGCTGAGGACAGCACAGGCTAATGGCAGTAAGAAGGTATATGCAAGAGAAATCCTCCAGGCCTGGCCAGGGCTGCTGCTTGGCCTGAAATGAAGACAGGATTCATGCCAGGCATAACATCTAAAATCACCTCAGTAACACTGNCAAGACGGGATTCATGCCAGGCATAACAACATCTAAAATCACCTCAGTAACACTGATATTCGCTTGTCTGTTATTCTTCACTTCGAGCAAGGTGCTATACTGATTCGGAGGTCCAGTTCAGATGAATTTGGGTCAGTGGCTGCAGAAGGGAAAGGCTTCTCTACCATTTGCACCAGCCTATCATTTGCTGGAGTAGACCCTGACCAAAAAGAAGGCATTTAGGAAACGGAAATTATAACTCCAAAGAGCTGAAGTGCTGCCTGTGTGTTCATGCGAAATGGAGGACAGGATGATACAGATTATCCAGTGTTAGCTTTGCTCTTTCTTTGGGGCATTTAAAAATTAGTAAAAAGATTGTTCTGACTGGAGATATAGACTTCTGACTTTTCTCAGCATTTTCCATATTGTACCATGAAGTCATTACCTTAGTGTGCACCATGGTCACTCTTTCTTTTTTCATGAAAATGACAATGGTTGTATCCTGGTCATTAAGGAGTAATTATTTCTTCTGGGACAAACAATCAGCCTTTCTAACGACAGTATGAAATTAGAATTGGTTTTCTTTCTGGAAGGAGATGACAAGCAGTTACATACACTCATAGAGGGGCTGTATGAGTGGGTCTGCACTGGACCTTCTGCACACACCACGCAGCAGCTTTCATCAGGCCAGTTACTGCTGGGTTGCTACACACAACATAGGCAAACACCCACCTTTGGACCTTAATCCTGCAAAGAGCACAGCGGCATTTATCAGAAGGTGACTGCTAGACCTCCCACACACGCGCAGAGGAATTTAATTTGTGTATCACATACACACACAGAAGCAGATTAACCCTCTTCTAGCCTCCCACAGCCCTGTGCACATAGACCATTGTGGATGTCAGCCTTGAACTGGTCTTTTCAAGTAGGAATACTTCTGAAAGAAGTTATTCTACAAACATCGCCTTATCGTCCTTGCTACAGAGATAGCATTTGCAGGAGGATGTAGGGGAGAACTCAGTGAATCACCACTTGATTGTTTTACAGCTGTGTAAAATAGTAAAGAGATTTTTACACTTTGGAAAAAGAAAACAGTCACCTTTTGGATGCTTTTCTTCTCTCCATGCCCCCAAAGGCATACAAGATAACTTAATTTTCTAAAAATACACTCTAAACAAGCACAGCTAAAGCCTCTCTGAAGAAGTTTGCTTTTATTAATGGCAAATGCAAGAGCAATGTCTGTGCCAGGAGCAGATCCACAGGAGAACAGGAGGACTCCACATGGGGGAAACTGCTTGTGGTGGGAGTGTTTGCAGGATGGGTCTCAGTATTTGGAAAACACAACCAGTGCAGAGATACACAACTGAAACAGAGCAGTGTGACCCCAGCCTCTAGTCTGCTTGCCAATCCTTCCTGGAAATGAGGATGACAACAGCCAGCATAAACAACCTGCATAAACCAGGGGAAACAGGAGGGAAATGGTCCCTTCTCAACCACCTTTTCTTGTCGGGAACACATACAAGTCCAAAAATGCCACTTATCTAAGGCTGTGGATGTCTGACTTATGGAAACCTCTCTCTTCCCTCCATTCTTCCACCACCTTCCATTTTTGGAACCAGTCTCCAATGGAGATATCAGGGTCTGGGGGAGCTTCTCCCTCTGTACAGCTCCTAACATGACAAGGTCCCAGGTTCAGCATGGATTGAAGTTTTCTTACCCACAAACAGCAAGATCAACAGTTTTTGCCACTGGAAACAAGCCAAGGAGAGTTTCTGCACTAGGGATCTAGCATCCATGCTGTCTCCATACACATTCTGGGAAAAAAAAAAAGAGAGAGAGAGAAAATTCATCAATCCAAACAGGGGTGATTAGGACTTGTGGCATAAGGCTTTGTCCAGAATTTTCTCAGAGACAGACTGACCCACAGGCCTAGGCTTCCAGACGTCATCCTCAGTCCATATACCCCGGGTACCTACCACACGCCTTGCCAGCCCACTAAGACCCCTGTGCAAAGAGAACAGTCAGGTTGAGCCAAGTTCTTCACTTACCATTTTGCCAGGTACTCCAGCCAGTTAAGGTACTGGATAACCTGGCACATCCCTCGGGAGACAGATGTCCAGGTGACCTTCTGCAGGTCACCGCAGCAAAGCTCCCACTTTGCTTCCAGCCCCAGAGGTGACCTCTGAACCAACCACAGTGACAAGAACGGTGCACTAACCACAGCTATAGCATCCCCACTCAGTAGTGACAAGTGCTCAGCATCAGGCTCACTGCCACCTGCCTGCACAAGATGCAGCTAGCAAGCCCACTAAGCACCAGGAGCATCTTTCACAGGGACATTCCCTTCCTAAGGCCTTAGTTTGTTCCTCTGACAACAGCAAAGACAGTCCACAAAGCACTGGTTTGCCTGCAAAGCAATAAAGACCTGTGATAAATCCTCACAAGCCTGGGAGTTTGTAGTGTTTAGGTGCTTGAGTTTGACTGACAGCCTTAATTATATAGGGACAGCTCTGCAGATCACATAGACAATTGCTAGCTCAGGATGGTAAAAAACAGGAATAATATCCTACTCTCTTGAAGGGATGGTGCGGAAAGTAAGGGCTCAGCTTACCCATCTGATGGCAATCATCTAATTATCCTCCATGAGCAGGGGATATGAATCCATGCTCAGCTGGGGAAAGCACTCTGCAGTGCTTTCAGTCTCCCCTCTTCCCCCTATCCTCTGGCCTGAAACTTTACCTTTGCAAGGCCAGCTAATTAATCCAAGCAGATCTTCTTGCTCAGTGACACACAGCTGAAGCCAGCTTGCCCCTGAAACCCAAGGCTGGCGCCTGCTGCGCACCTGGGCTAGGCACGGAGCTCTGGTGATCAGGGCAGCACCTGCAATGCGCTAAAAGAGAGGTCATGATTGGTCTCACGTGCTTTGGGAAAGGAGAAATATTTTTTTTTTTCCCTTCTCTCTCCCTTCTTCTGCTTCTTCTTCTCCTTTAGGGAGAAGCTTTAGGGGAAGGGATGGGGATTGTTTTTGACAAAGATCTTAAGGGTTTAGGGGGGCTCTGACTGCAAGCTCACTCCAGTGTGTCGTGTCTGTGTGCCTCTCTGTGTCCTTTTCAGGCTACATCCTGGCTTCCTTCACTTAATAGGACAGGGAAGAGAAGAGCTCTCTCACTCTTTCTCCTTGTAGAGTCACACGGCGCTTCCAGTTAAAAATGGGACAAGAGGTTCAAGGAAGGCCTCTGGTTGCCCAGTGGAAATGCACCGAGCTGCTCTGGGTTTTCACCAGCGCCCGATTCCCTGTGTTTAGCACAGCCATCACAACACGTGCACATGCTTCTCCCTGCCCCATTCTGCTTTTCTTAAGCCTTTCAGGTTTATTTTTGCAGAAGCTCTTTCTTTTTCTGTGTGATACTTTTGCTTTTCCCTCTTAATTAAAGCATTTGTCTCCGCAGCAGGAATCATAAACTATGTGGCAGGCAATCTTGATATATATTTTAAAGGAGAAAAAATTATTTAGCAGAGCAATTATCTTCAGCTACACACAGAAAGCATCAGTAGCCCTGTCCCCAGAAACCAGCAAAATTGGGAACAAAAGGGATACAAGGGAAGCTACTCATTTAGAAGCTAGAAATAAGTCATGATTATGTTTTTAATTCCATGCCTAGAAATGAAGGGCTAGATTTTTTGGCAAAAACGCAGCCATTCCTTTTTAAACCTAAAAGCAGGCGCTTTTCCC
Organism: Crypturellus undulatus; assembly: GCA_013389825.1. Taxonomy (NCBI): domain Eukaryota; kingdom Metazoa; phylum Chordata; class Aves; order Tinamiformes; family Tinamidae; genus Crypturellus; species Crypturellus undulatus. The sequence continues at coordinate 52,361 of VWPW01014142.1, forward strand.
TAAAAAGCTCCAAGAACCGGGAATAGCTGAACTCTTTTGAAAATCTGCTGCTTAGTATTATCTCTGGAGAAAAGCTGGCTGCTAAGCAATGGTGAATATCTACTTTTGTCAAAGTTTAATTGGGATCTGAGGGCTGCAAATGTGGCCGGGATTGTGAGTGCTGATCGTGTGTTGGGTTTGGACACTAATTCCTAGTGCTGTGCTATATGTTTCCTCGACTGTGCACATGATCTGAAGGTCCATTTATTTCCATGCCTCAGTTTCCCCATTTGCAAACTGCAGATTATCACGATTCTCTTCCTCACAAATAGGCTACAAACTTGAACTCATTGGCACAGAGCAGCTGCTATGAGTCACTGCAGCAAGCCAAGAATAACTTAAAAATACCTAAAGACATGAGCCATTTTCTGTTCTTCAGAGAGCAATTGATTAGCTGAGCTAGACTGGGATTTTTTGTCCATCAGACAGTGCAAACTTGGGAAAAAATGGCCTAGAAAATTAGAGTGCATTCCCTCTGATTCTTCTTTCTCTCCACACTACTCCTAGTCTCTCCTTCCCTTGCTTCCCCCACCAAAAAAATACAGAAAAAACAGCTCTAAATATATATATATATTTTTTTCCCACATCAGCCCAGCAGGAGAGGCAGAAATCAAATTATAACCACTGAAAAAAACACCTGCACTCAGTGCCAGGAGGGTAGGTGGAGACAGCAGAATATTTTGCTGGAGGTTTCAAAAAAGAAAAAAAAATCTATCTTTATTAAAATAAACAAGTGTGAAAGTAGAAAAAGAAAGAAAATCAATCAGCTGGATTTAAAACGGGAAGATACCAAGCAAAACATACTCCATCCAGAGATGGACAAGAGCTGCACAAACCAAAACCCATCAGTTCTTCCCCTCTTTTGGAAATTTTTTTCTTTTGTTTTGTTTTTATTTCCTCTCCTAATTCTATGCATTTTCTTCCGGATATTTTTTTTTGCTAATTATGGAAAATTGCTAAAGTGAACCTTCCTTTCCTGTGGGGATGACAGGAGGAGGAAAAGCAAATCCATCTAACTTATGCCAACTAGCTAACTCAAGGGGACTGTGTTCTGCCAGATTCCTACTGGATCTGGCAGCATTTTGAGCAGAACTTGATGCTTTTATCCTCTTTAGTTCAGTAGTAGTTTTCTAAAAAGATTAAATAAATGTGAATAAATAAATATTTCTGGGGAGATTTTCATTCCTGTAGGGATTATCCCAGGGAAAAAAAAAAAGCCCTGTGTGTTGCAGGTTTTATGTTTGTCTCTGTGGTTCTCCTCAGTCTTCAGGCAGGGGATCAGCAGCTCCAGGAACTAGTGGAGTGACAGATCCATTCGCTCTCTCCCAAAACCCAGTCGCTGCCGGCAAGATATTGTCATGCAAGACCTGCACCAGGGCTTCCTGCCGACCCGTGTGGATTTGAAGACTGTCTCTCTGCCTGCAGGAGCAGGAGGCAAAGCCAGACGAAGCGGCAGCAGCAGGTCTGGGTGAGGGCAGCTCCCCTAAGTGGCCCAAGGTTGATGCACTTGATGCCCACGGATACTGCTGCGGAAATTAGCCTGGGAGCTGCATTGCCACCTGGCCCAGGATGGAATGAGCCCAGTACACCATGTACGCAGCCACGGGGAGCCGCAGCGCAAAGTATGTACCGGGAATTTTGGAAGAAACCAGCTCAGGGAGTCTGGCAGACCCCGCAGTGCCAGTTGGCGCAGTGGCACCACCGGTTTCTCCCTTCCCAAGGGGATCAGGTGCCCCGGCGGCTCATGCTCCAGCAGTGCCCTGAGTGGGGAGTTGGGCATCTCGCCGGCCTCCCTTCCACCCTTGCCCCTGCAAAGCCGCGGTGCCCGCAGCAGCTTCGCTTCCCTGCAAGGGTTAAGAGTCCAGCTGAGCCGCAGAGGAAGCGCAGCCGGTTTGCGCTCCTGCAGTGCCATCGTGTGCTTTCCAAATGCACTGCAAAGGCCCTCGTCTGCCAGCACATACAGGGGCCGGGGAGGCAGCAGGGAAGTGCCCTGCGAAACCCAGTGCCCCTGCATGTCCCTGGGCAATGCCCACCCCAGCTCCTGGCAATGACGGCCCTGCTTGCCCAGGAGGTGGCCCCAGGTGGGAAATGCTGGCAATCTGCATGCAATGCGCACTGAGATTTGGACACAGAGAGTCCCGCCCTGGGATGCTTGCTAGAGCACAGACCATTGACTGCTCCATACTTTGCAGAAAGTTGGCTCAACGCCTCTATTACAACTCAAAATGGGAGACCAAGAGGTGGCACAACCAGCACAACGTGCCACGATCCCTTTTTTTCCTAAAGGAATGTAATATAAAAATGTAATCTAATCACTTGTGTAATCAAAAGGTGGGTAAACCTGGAGCTGTAGGATCCGCAGACGCATTCACGGGCCAGTTTGCAGGGAGCACTGCAGCAAGGTGGGCACCCAACCTGAAACGAGTCCCTTCCCTTGCAGCCACCCCTCTGCTGCCTTGCTCCACGCATGCAGCAGCTGGCACACACTGACATGGGCTTTGCTGGCCTCTTGCCAGTGTTGCATCATCTCTCAGTGGCTCTGCGTAAAACCTACAGATGATTCCATGGGACTGGGCAGGTAGGAGACAAGCAGGGCATGTTCCTCGGCAAAAGCCCCTGAGCCAGGGTGCAGCATGAAACCATGGCTGAAGACAGAGACAAGATGTTTTATCAGGCTCGACAGCGTTCAACATGCAGGGCCGAAACCAGCCCCACGTTTCATCCAAGGCTGGTGAGATCTCAGAGGGGCTAGGTCAGGCTTCCAGGCAGGAACAGCTCCACACAATCCACCTCTGACCACGGCGCCAGCTGGGTGCCAGCCCCGCCGTCCCTCTCATCCCCTCTCACCCAAAGGGCTTTTCTTGCCAGCTGCAGCCAGAATCCCGTCTCCACCTCCATGTGCACTGCCAGGCCAGGGAGGTGCCGCTGCCACCGAAACAGCTCACCTGCCTCGAGCAAACCGGGGACGCAGACAGCCTAGTCCCCCCCGCCGGGGAGCCATAAAGTGGAAAATGGAGATTTTGCCCTACGCTGCCCTCTATTTTGCCTGAAAAATTCCTCATCATGGAAATTTCCCAGCAGACCCTTCTCTCTGCTTAATAAGCCCTGCTCCAGCGTGGCAGGTCCTCAGCTCCTGTCAGCAGGCACCGTGCCACGTTGTTAAGCAAGTCCATGGGAGAGAGCGCTCATTAACAACAGCAGCAAATGGCGTCACGAAGCCTTGACAGCACCTACGGTGACAGCTGCAAAGCGCCCCGATCAGTGACGGCGGCAGCGGCTGGCACGCGTGCCACCGTCCCCAGGCCACCCCGGGGGGGCACAGGGACGGGGACAGGGATGTGCAGCAGCCGCAGGGCTGCAAAAGGAGCAGCCTCCCGTGCTCTGCGCGGTGCGGGACGACGGCACTGAGATTTGGGCACCCCTGCGCTTCCTTCGCCTGCTCACGTCGGCATCCCAGTGGGAAAAGGCACCTCAGGGCGCTGCAGGGTTTGTTTGCTCTGGAATTGGACTTATTTCACACTTCTGCTGCTTCAGTTGTGGCTCTGGCCTCGCCATGGTGCTAGCACTGCAGGCGCCCCCCATTCCCAGTCCCGTGGTCCTCTGCAGGGCACGACTCCAAATAAAACCTCCCTCAGCCCTCGTGTTTTCTGCCATTGCTTGGAATTCAGCCTCCTGCGCCGAGAGCTCACGCAATTCCTCCCGTCCCCCGGCGCTCCAGGCCCTCTTTCTTCCAGGCAAGACAGGCCCTGGAGCCTCAGCCACCCCGCACTGCTCTGCAAGGCCAAAAGGAGCTACCGAGGGGCAGACCCACCGCCACACGGACCCACATCCATGGCTGCAGCAGGAGCACCGGCCGCGCTCCCCCTGCCACATCCTGGGCCCCGGCCCTTCCCGCTCCCCCACCTTCCCTTCCCTCTGGCTCCTTGCAGCTCGCACGGAAAGATTTGTGTGTGTGCGGGGCCTCGGGCCTGCCAGACTAGGAAAAAACCTTAAAACTTTGGGTTTAAGAGCGGTTTTAAAAGCTCCGTTTTGTGTGTGTGCTCCAAAATGTCCCCCCCAGCCGTGTCTCCTATGTCTCCTCACTGCGGCCGGAGGGGCATGGGGGGACCCCGCCGGGCCCCACAGCAGCGCTGCCCAGGGAGCTGCGGCGTCGTCCTCCTTCCCCCTTCCCTGTCTGGAAGCCATGGGCCAGGCCTGGCCGTGGGTCCATGCCCGAGGCCCATCTGAGTCCCCAGCGGCGTCTCCAGGCCAGGGCTCCTCCTAGGTGTCCCAAGCGTCAGAGCGAGCGGCCGCAAACACCAGGGCCTCCATTTCACCCTCCCCTCACACCCCAGCAGGTCGTCCCCACCGGCACCTACCTCCAACGCGGCACAAAACCTGCCCGGAGCCTCCTGACGGGGCAGCCCCTGCGGCCCGGCCCGGCCCGGGGCAGCCGCTGCCACCTGCTGCCACCAGCACCGCGGGGACACGTCCACTCTCTGCCCCAACACCGTGTCCCTCCTTCCCGGCTCTGCGGACGCCCGTGAGCAGCAGGTACCGTCCCGGCCGCCGCCGCTGGTTACACACCCTTACGGTAAAATCCTTGGATCTTTTTACCTATATTCTGTCCCTTTTTTTTTCAATCTTTTCAAGGGTCTTCTCCACAGCTGCAGACTCAGATGTCCTTCAAAACCAGTGACTTGCAGTTTCACGTCATTCCTGGAGCTGGTGGCTTTGAAACACCGGGTGTCTCCATGAAATCCCTGGAGGTGACAATGGCGAGGGAGGCCTGGGGAGGGAAGGGGCTTCTTGGGAAGCTGCTCCTCCAGGTCAGGAATCTGCAGCAGCCCCAGTGGGGCTTTCCTGGGAGAATTCATATTTATGGAAACTGGGGAAAAAGCAGAGGGATGAGGTAAGATGACAGTGAGGAAGCTGGAGGATAAGGTGATCTCTGGCAGAAATTCAGTCAGAAATCCTCTTCTGACAAAGCTTTTCCACTGAAATGATGAGCTTTTTAGCAAATTAACAGAGAAGCAAACCATTAGGTAGACTGTAATAGACAGTTTTAGAAATGCCCTTGCCCCAGTGCCTCATATTCCTTCTTTCCTTCAAAAATAAAATTCTCGAGCTGGACTGCACTCACTGCACTACATGGCTGTGTTTGGCCATGCTCAGTTATTACTTTTTAATGAAAAAAAGAAGATATTTGGGAGAAAGTAGGTTCTTTTCAATCAAATCATAAAACCAAGAATCTACCTAAACCCAATTCTGACAAAAATTTCTATTCAGAGGAAATTTATCCCTGTGCAAATAGATGTAAAAACTTATTAGTGTGCAATCACAATATTTTACATTCCTTTTATAGAGGCCTGCATGGCAGGAAAGCCACAGTGAAAATTAAGGGCATTCCTACATCTTCACCCCTTCCTTTACTGCTATTTTGAACCTTTCCTAGTTCGTTCTGTGTGGAGGAAGGTTTCCAACCTGGCAAGGAGTCACGTGAGGAGGGACACTTCAGACCAGCCCAATGCTCTGACTTAGGGTGATGAGGAAAGCAAAGCAAAGTCTATTCAACCTCATGCTCTTCTGCTAAAGTCTTTTAGAAAAGGTGCTGTGATAGAGAGGGCAACGTTCCTCACATTCAGAACATCTTCCTTCTATATTTGAAAGCCAAAAACTTCTTAAAACCAGCCACTCTCTCAGTCCCTTCTNTGTGATAGAAAGGGCAACGTTCCTCACATTCAGAATTCCCCTAACATCTTCCTTCTATATTTGAAAGCCAAAAACTTCTTAAAACCAGCCACTCTCTCAGTCCCTTCTGTACTTCAGCATATGTTTCATTTGAAATCTCGTTGACAACAGGAGGATGCAAATATTTTTTGCTTAGATGCTCTCTTGTTGTGGGTGTCTAGCTACCGATCAGCCTTGTCCTTCTTGCAGCCTCCGCTTTGAGTCACACTTCCCAATTTTTGCTGGTGTTGTAGTCTATTTTAATAGACTGGAAAGAAAATCCTCTTTCGACTCTCAGTAGCAATCAGCTACTGCCTAGCTGGGAATTGCTGGATTGCTGCTTTTCTGCTTTACATCTGCATACCCCCCCAAAATGCTGCTGTCCAGTTGCACAGTGGGAACAGGCTGGTTCCCAAGTGTTCCCCATGCTCCGAAAGGTGTCAGGCAGCCCTGTGCCTACTCAGCATCCAGCACTGCCGTGAGGGCCAAATCTATGCGGAGTTTTGGCCCAGAGGCAGAGAAAAACATGGCTTTGATTAGAGATAAGCAGGATGTTTTCCATTCAACACTTTAAAAGAGATATTCGACAGGATCAATGCAGCAACTTTTCTTTAAACACCATCAGCAGAAGACAGAGATCCAGAGTTAAGAGGAAAATGAGCTGCCTGACACGAGAGTACAGACCTTTGATTTTGTCTTATCCCTGGGCCAAAACAACCAGCTCCCTTAGCACACGATGCTTTGGTGCACGCAGCAGCATCGTTTTGTGGCTTGGGGATGTTGTGCAGGAGTGGGGGAAGCCTCAGTTCGCCCTGTAGCAGCGGGGAGGTCTGAAACTGCAATTTGCAGTCCCAGTGGGCATGGGCACTGCTGTTAATTGCCCCTATCCCTCTTCGGAGAGGGTTAAGTTCTACCAGGACAACCAGGAGGCCTCTCTCTTAACAGAATGCCTGCATTAGGACCAGAGCAAATCATCGGAGCAGACAAAGCCCAAGGGCTCTGCCAGACGTCTCGCAGGAAATGATGCTGTTTTAGCTATTTTCCACTTGCTGTCCCTTACCTGTACCGGTATGGCATTACTATTCCATACTGAAGTCAGCGTAGCCATAATCAGGCTCAGCGCAACCGGCTGATCCCCCCACAGACATCTGCCAGAGCGCTCATTCCCCCCGCCACGCGGAGAGGCAGAGGAGGAAGCACGAAGGCTCCGCGTGCGAGCTGCCAGCCACCCACCTGCATCTGCCAAACCTTCCCGCAAGCTCCCCCTGCCCAGATGAATCGTGTAGGTTCGATCATGCCATGCGGAGCATCACTACGTCAAATCATGAGATTGATTTAAAAATAATAAACAGCGATAAATAATAAAAGTTCACTTTGTTTTCTCTCTAGGATTTTGGAGGGAGTTTTTTGAGACTTCAGAACTCTTTTCATGTTCAGTGATTAGTAGATAACAGTGTTTAGAACTGTTTTCATGTTCTTCTCTGCAACTGTGATGGCTGAAGGTTTGCATTTGCTTTAGCAAAACTGTAATTCTCTCTTCATTAAAGAGTTCCAGAAGTATAGCTTAAAGTTTTAACAAAGAAACAAATATCCTTGAATTTGCAGTAAAGCCCACCACCAGAACAGGCTACAGTGAAAGGAATTTGCTTTCCTGTAAATCTAGTTCTATTACGGTGCAAGTGAAATGGGTGTAAACTGACATAAGGACGGAGAGAGGGTTTTTTTTATGTCCTCTAAGTAATTCATGCAACTTCAGCAGATGGTTTTTCTTCCTACAAAAATGTTCCCTTTGCAATATTCCTTCTTGCTTTTTCAGCTGCGGACACTCTTCTCCTTCCCCTTAATGCAGAAGATTTGCAAATAGACCATAATATGGATAAGGATTCAAGCTCCCCACTAAGCTCACAACTGGAGGTACCAGAGATAGATGATTTTAGCTTGAACACCCCCCCCAGCTGACATATCCTGTGAAATCAGACTATCCACTGCAGATTTACTGATTCTTATCCCCATTAGCAAGGGTATCTCTGCTGCCTATTTTGTGAGCCAAACATGTCCTGGGGATGGGAAGTAAAGAGAGAATGAATTTTCACTGTCTTTTTAATGCAAGAACTGTGGACATCGAGTTTAATTAGCAGGTGATATGCTGAAAACAAAATAAGATGTGCACCCTCACCCAGTGCGTAAGAGAACGCCGGGACAATTTGCGGCAAGATATCTTGGATGTTCAAAGTTTGCAGGAGTTCAAAAAGTGACTAGGCAAGTTCATGGAAGAAAACTCCAGCAGGAGCTAGCAAACCCAGAGATCTCCCTGCACTGCAGACGCCTGGAGGCTGCTGGACAAGTAGTGCTGGATGACTGACCTCTTCATACGCATGTCCTAAAGCATCCAGCACTGGTCACTGCCGGGGACAGGACACTTGGCTAGATGGACTTTTGCTCTGACCCAATCTGGTCATTCTTATTTCCTTATTCATACTGGCATATCAGCACCCGAGGGAGGAGAGATCTGTGCCACTGAGAAGTTTGTCTATTTACAGAAAAGAGACTCTTCTGAAGGCTGAATTTCATCAGAAATCTCTGGAGGGGCCCTGGCATGGCAAGTGAAGGGTGCAATGACTGTCTGAACTGGAACGACCCCAAAACAACAAGCGGGATTTTTTTTTAATAGACAACACTGTCAGGTAGCTTGGATGGAAAATTTCTTCTACTAGCTCTACAGGCTCAGTCTGGCAAAGTGTGTGACTGCAGATTGTGAGTATCTGCTTCCTTTTCTTTGTTTCCTTGTTGTCTTTTTTAAACAATCTGCCAATTCATCATTAAGAAATTAAATATTTTATAGCTGCTGTGATGCTGATGACAGGTGCCAGATTGATTGGTTTTGGCAGAGGAAATTTGCTGCTCATTTCTTCCCTTTGCTGTTATAAGTTATGTGCATTGGGGTAGAAGGAGGAAAGAGTTGAAGTCTCCAAGCTGTCCAGATCTGACCCAATAAAGAGTTTAAAAATAGGTACAATCTGGAAACACTTTGGTGCCAACAAAAACAACCAGAAAAAAATATCAGCTAGAGTGACTGTATTGCCAGTCCTTTCTGCAGCGGGTGGAAGAGGAGAATCCTTGGCATGGCTACTAGAGATGTCAAGGTTGCCCCGACTTACAGCACCACCGGGAACAGCGCAGTTTCAAAGCAGCTACAGTCCTCCAAGAGCAATAATCATGTACATGAGCCGCTAGCCTCCAGCTCACAGACCTTAATCTCAGTTCCTGACTCTGCCACTGACTCCGTCTGTGGCCCTGAAGTTACTCACTTCATGTCTCTTCTGTTGAGGTCAATGTACCTTTCTTTTTTTTAACCGTGCCTATTCCAGACAATTTCTGGGTAGGAATTAGCTTATTATGTGGTCAGCACTTGGCATGTCAGGGAGGCATCAGCTGATGTGGTCCAACAAACAGAGCTTCCCTTCCTGTATGCCATGAGCCTGGCCTCCCATTAGCTGCATCCTGAACTAACCCGGTCTTGCATCTGGAGAAAAGAGATTTGGAAAGGTTGACACTGTCTTTGGTCGCCTCCGCCTTCTCCTTCGCCACTCACTTTGCCATAAGCTACGTTCCCCAGGGGCAACCTGCTTTATGCAGCACTCAGCTGACGAGACAGATGAGACACATTCCCAGGGATGACACTAACAAGATTTACTACGTGACTAAGGCTTGCAATTGGGGGTGATAACTAGAGAATTACCCTGATAAATATTTGATATGATTTGGAGAGTAATAATAGATTTTTCTTGCCCACGATTTCCATCAGGAAGAAGCAAGGGGAAAGAGCTGCTGGAAAGGGGAAGGTAATTGTAGCATCCATCTTTCTGGCTGAGGTTACCTGTCCTCTGCAATAGATCAGTGTGGAACAGGCTAGGAGGATTGTGGAGGGGCAGGAGGTGCCAGGACGTCCCTCAGCCCCATGGCACTAAGGATCCACCTGCACCTCTGTGGCTCTGGAAGGCTTGAGTGTGCGTGTGGATGCGGATGTGGCTGTNATTGTGGAGAAGGTGCAGAAGGGGGCAGAAGGTGACATCCCTCAGCCCCATGGCAGTCAGGATCCACCTGCACCTCTGTGGCTCTGGAAGGCTTGAGTGTGCGTGTGGATGCGGATGTGGCTGTGAGAGAGAGAGGATCCAGACTGAAAGGGGATAGAATGGGAGGTGAGAGAAGGAAAATCGGATCGAAAGAACCAGGAGAGAAATACAAAGAGCCCTGGGTTGGTGGCAAGGCGGGAGGGTTTGGGATGCAAAGAGAGATCCCCCTCCAAGCCATTGGAGTCAAAAGGGCTCACAGGTGCAAATAGTCTTGCCGTTAGTCCCCGTTGCCCCAGGCCAGCCTTGTACCAACCACCTCCCAGGCAGAGAAAGTGTTNTTGAGTGTGTGTGTGTGTGGATGCGGATGTGGTTGTGAGAGAGAGGTTCCAGACTGAAAGGAGATAAAAAGGGAGGTGAGAGAAGGAAAATCGGATGGAAAGAACCAGGAGCGAAATACAAAGAGCCCTGGGTTGGTGGCAAGGCGGGAGGGTTTGGGATGCAAAGAGAGATCCCCCTCCAAGCCATTGGAGTCAAAAGGGCTCACAGGTGCAAATAGTCTTGCCGTTAGTCCCCGTTGCCCCAGGCCAGCCTTGTACCAACCACCTCCCAGGCAGAGAAAGTGTTTGTGCCTCTGCCAGGCTGCAAAACAGAAATCCATTTCTGGTACGTGGGCTGTGTTCTTTCATGAGGACACCCCAGCACCTCCAAATCCCAAGAGGGCATTAACTCATCAAAGCCAACATTTTATTAGTATGCAATTTAGAGCCACAAACACTTCAGTCAGAGAAGGTCAGAGGAGCTGATGATACACAATGTGCCACAAATCTTCCTCTTCTCCCACTGCCATAGGGCTGTCACTATTGCTGTGCTTACCAGCTTCACCAGCTTAAGAAATAGCACTGGAGGAGTCACAAACCTCATCTTCCTCTACCCCAGCATGAGTTTCCCTCCTCTCCCAGTGTGTATCTGCTCTGGCCCATGATCTGTGGGCATGCTGCTCTGCTTTGCTGCACTGCATTTGGCTGGGCTCTGGAGAGAGGGATCACATCCTCAGAGAAGGCCAATAATGGAAGTATAAGGGTTCAGTTTTCCTCTTGCTGCATCCACTACCAAACTGTTTAAAACAGCAGATAAGTTTCATTTCACATAGTACACGTTTCCTCGGATCATCGTTCCCACCGCAGTGCAACCCTGCCAGTACCCTCCAGCTGAGGATCTGGCTCCGGGCAACCTGCAAGGCCACAGGTTTCCATCTCTGTGTGATGATTTGATAGCAGTGGGAGCTGGAGGATGTGAATGAAGCCCTACAGCGATGCTGCTCAAAGCAATGCACCTACCCTTAAGGGGTGTCCGTATCAGGATACCCAACAGTGCAGCCCAGTACAGAGAGCTGCTCTCCTGGCTCTGCCACCAACCCACCATGACATTGTAAGGCAGTCACTTCACCTCTCAGGGCCTCAATTTTCTTTCTTGTCTGCTTGATCTAACTGTCCCCTTTGGAGCAAAGACAATGCCTAGCACAGTGCAGCATAGATCTTTAGTTTCCAACAGGATATAAATCAATGTGTCCTGGTTTTCAGAGAAGGTGTCACTGGTGGAAGCGGCAGAAGCTCTGCTTCTACTTTCTACCTCTGAAATAGCAGGCCTGCTTTTACTTTGGTGCCTGATTTGAGGTCTCTGACAGTAAGTGTTGTTCTCATTCTTTATTCCTATCGTTATTTTGCACTCAAGTCATTACTCAGGCTGCATTCAGTGGCATTGGCTAAGGCAGATATTTAGCTAATGCAGAGAAAGCAAGTGAGAACTAAGATCATAGCAAGGAAAGTGGTACTTTGGCATGTTCACATAACAGCCACTCTTTCTGGTAGAACATGACAGTTATTGTAGGAATCTCTTCATAAACCCTAATACACACTCAATTATATACTCTTAAGATTCCCTTTTTGTTCCATGTCATTCCACTAAAGAGATGTCAGATGGAGAAAGGCAATAATCCACAGAGACCCCAATTCATTTTATCCATATAATCAAGGCTAGTTATTAATATTAGTTATTAATAGCAAAGCTGCTGGTTAATTGTATGTGTCCTGTTACAGGAGATCTATCAGACACAGACTATCAGAAAAAATATTTAGTGACATTTTACAGAAAACTTTTTAATCTGAGCTAAACTCCTGCTCTTGCTGGACTTTTTTTTTTTAAGGGTAAAGGTTTACCCCAGTTGAACTGTCAAAGAAACATTTCTTCTCTCCATGAGTTTACAGCTAACTTGGGTCTGTCCTTTTGGATTGCAATGTAGATGTACTCTGAGGGGCTAAACCTTGCAGTATTGATATGCAGAGCCTTGATATCTTCTATATTAAAAGGTAACAGGCAGAGAAGACCAAAGAGTCTTTCCTTCTGCAAGAGGCTGTGGACAGCGTGGTTGTCTCTTGTGCAAGCCAGCAGCGGGAGAGAAAAGGGAATGTGCAGCACATAACAAACAAAACTAATTACTTTGCTGTTGATGCATCAGCCATGTTTTAGTTAGGATCACGTAAAGTTCCTAGCCAGGGATAAGGATCCTGTTGCATGAGATGTACATGTATACAAATAAGACTCCAGGCACCCTTTAAAAATAATAAAAAAGGTAGACAATAAAGCCAGGCTTTATTCTGCTGGGCTGAAGATAGATACAGACAAACAAGGCTTTGTGCCCATGATGGATTCATTTAAATCCAAAGAGCTGGAGTCAGAAGAAAAATTCAATAAAGCCTTCTTGATTATTTCTTTTTCTCCCCATTAAGTTGTCGCCAGATGCCTTAATTAGATATTGTTATTAACAAGAATGTAACACACAAATTAAACCTACTTCATGCTTCATTTGCCCAGTAAGACAATTTTACCCAACTATGTTCTCCTGAGGTCACGGGATCTGTTTTATCTATTCTCATTTCTGAAACAGCTCCAGGTTTGGGCCCCAGTTCATCTGTGCATTCAGGCATTCAGTTGAACCCCCTTTCCATAGTACTGATACATGGAGGAGGAATTTTTTTTACCAAAGATTCAAGGCATATAGAGGCTCTGAAATGCAAATTTAATCTAGTTTTTGTCTTCATTTCATGGAGATACACTGGCAAGGCATCTTAGTGAGAGAAGAACCAATGTGTGTCACCTGCAAGTTCTGTTCTGACCTCTTTTCTCTTCAAACTCCCTTTTTATAGTCTAATATATCACACTTGACAGCGCATGGAAGCTAAACCATTTCCTCTCGGCTTTACAATCTTGTCTCTAGTTCAGTATCTACAGGATAGGTAATGAGATGGGATGGCACAGGTAGAGATCCCATACATGGCACCATTTCATATTATTACTTCGTGGAGGTAAATGACTCTCCAAGCATCATAGAGAGGAAAACTAGACCCTTGGAGCATGGTGAGAAAATGAAATAGGTGCATTCAGTGTGGGGAGGAACTAGACAAGTATCCTGCAGATAAAAGGAGAGATGGAGAAAGATGAAGTAGATCACACACTGGTAGGAGTACTACTGGCTGTAAAGCAGTTTAGAGCAGCTGAAGAGCTGAACATAAATGCTTGTGTGCTTGGGAGGCTTGTACATTCTGCCACTAAAACAGACTTTTGGAATAGCTGTCTGCTGTCCCACTGCCCTGGCCTTTCTTCAGAGCTATTTCCATCTGTCCATGCTTTGAAAAGGTCATGGTGTCGCTGCCCAGAAGGGCTGGGGCGCTGACCTTTTCTGGAAGGAACGAGTACTGACATTTGGAGGTTCACCATCAACCTGTCAACACGGTGATCCCTCAGGAAGGAGAGGGGGGCTTCCTGATCTGGTAGCTCAACACAAACTGTGAGATTCAGTTTGACATTCTACATATGTATCTGAAAGAGGACTCAGGCCCTAGCAGAGCTGTACACGCATGCTCTACTGATATCTGCTGAGCTGCGTGGGCAAGGCAAAGGGCAGGAATGGGTAACACACAGGTGAACAGGCACATACCTGCTAGGCTCAGCCACCTCCGAGCAGGGCAGGAAAGGACATTGCTGTCATTCAAACATGGTCCCTAGTCCACAGCTCCTGCTTCTTTGTCCGTCATGGCCCAGTAGGTTGCCCAGTGCCTGGCAGCTGATAACACCCTAATCGTAATGGATGAGAAAACTCTTCAAAAATTTCCTTAAACACTCTTCTCCCTTCAGGCCAACGTCTACATGTGTGTTGCTGGTCCTAACCTGTAGGGCCATGCCTCCCATCTCCTTCCAGAGTATATCATCTTAATTGTTTGCATCTGATTCCCAATCTTCTTTCATCCTACATTGACTTCCCAGCTCGGATGGGGCAGCAATAATCAAAGCTGTCTCACATGTGATAGCCTTGTGCCAGACAAGGGATTAATAGTATCTTTAGATGTAAGCCCAGTTCATACCAACCTAGTAAATAGCCTTCCCTGCGACATCCTCAATTCCATAGTCAATTCATTGGAAAACACTTGTCCCAGTTTCACTAGAGAGTTGTAAATGAGACAAATATAAAGCAGAAGAAAAAAAATAGCAAGTGCTGGTAAAAATGACTTAAATGCAGGAGGAACAGACAGGAGGTGAAAACATGTACTGTAAAAATTGTATCAGCTCACCTGAATCCAAATGGCAGCTTAACCTCCTTAGGTGTCTTTAGACAGCAAAGCAGCAAAGTGAAGAGGCAATTGTCTCATATGTTGATGTAAGTTAGAAAGAAAGTAGCAAGAAATGTTAATGTAGAGCAGTAAAAATGTGATAGCACGTGACAGCAATCAGATCACTGCAATCCTGGACAGATAACTTGGATCCTTACACCATGTTAACTCCTCTGCCACTCTGTTTTGCCTGATATTGCTACTTGGCAACATTAAAGCTGAGATGTTCCTACAGGTGCTGCAATCATAATTTCAGTTTCCCACATAGAGGTACTGGTTCTCAGGCAGGAGCTTCAAGGGATTCCCAAGAGCATCAGGAATGAAAAAAATGGCCAGATTAATTATTATAAAGGGCTCAAGGGAGAAAGGCCCTACCTGAGACCACCCAAAGGCCATGGACATTCCAGAGTAGCAAGACCAATCCCTGTCATTGCAGGTGTGAAATCAAAAGCTCAAACCTGAAAGCATTTTCTTTATTCCCTGCAACTTCCACCAGCAGACAGAGAAACTTTTCTCCTAATTCTGGTCTGACCGCATCCACGCTCTTATTGCTTCAGAAGCTGTACCCCATCAGTTACGCAGCTCTTTTAGCTCTCTGGAGCCTTTATTTTACCACCGTTTCTTACTCTTCAGCTCTCCTCTTTATGATCTGTTTTCCATCTCCTAGATCATCTTCCAGCTGTCCTCTGTAGTCAAGCAAGGTTAACCGTAACTATCTTGACCTTACGAAGCCAGAACAACAGTCAGTGACACCATCGCTTATCTGTTTTTGCTGAAATGCCCCTTCTGATACACCCAGAATAGCATATGCCTTTCTGTAACTGATATCTCAGTCAGTCTGCAGTTATTCATACCACACAGATCTGCTCCTTGATGATTTTCAGCTGAGCATTTCCCATATTGTAGCTGAGGTTATTACAAGTCCTCGGATTTGTGACATTCATCTCAAACTTTTTGTCTTTCATCTCATTTCTATTATTCTTGTCCTCAAGGTCATATAGTTCTTTCTGCCTTGTATTCTCATTCTCCTCTTATTGCCAAAATTTTCCATTTTTTTGCCACTGGGGGATTTTAGCTTCGTGATCCTACTTTCACTGCAAAGATCATCTACAAGAAGAAGAAATCGTTTCCAAAACTGTTCTGTGAGAAACTTTAAAGTAAATTCCCTTCAGGGAGTTGTACCTCACCTTACCATTTACTAATCTTCATTTCCTCCCATTTCAGTAATAAATTCCCACATGGCACCTATCAGATACCTTACTGAAGACTAGATAAAAGAGATCAGCAGCTTCTCCTTTGTCTAGAAAATCAGGTATCTTATCAAAACAAAGCTATCACGGTAGTCTGACACAATCTACATTTTGTAAACCTGTGTTGCATCTTATCTCATTTCTCCTTTATCTCTGAGGATTCAATTGGTCTTTCCTTCAAAATTCACTCTGAAATCTTGAGTCAAGGTTAGACAAAGAGGAGTGTTTCTAGCTGAACAACTTTTTCTCCACAACTTACTACTACTGCTATTCCCTGCTCATTAGGCATGGTCCCTACGAAGAGTTATTAATCACCTTCTGTATTGAACATTCGCTTGAAAGAGATGGTTCTTTCTGACGTACAGATCCATGAAACTCAGTTCTTCCAGGTGCACTCTAGTGTTAAAGCCTGTTTAGGGGTATATTCCATGAGAAAGAAATTACCTAGTTAAACCTTGGAGGGTGCTAGGATGGGATGGGAAAAGACAGAGGTCTATGAGAGAGGTATTTTGGGAACCTGGCTCTCCTGAGATCCAGCATAAAAGTGAGCTGAATGGAGGCTCTTTCCACTGCTCATAAAATCAGGGAATGCAGGGCATTAACAAGGCGAAGCCGGTCTGTTTTGTTTGTGAGCAGCTTTTAAGACGTTAGACTTATTAGCGATGGTTGTCAGAGTGCCGCTTGCGAAGTTCCCCACTGTCGCTAGTGACTGCCAGAGCTTTAATGTTAATTGGACAGATTGTCTCTGATTTTGAAGAGAAAGCTGTGATTAATGAAACAACTGTTAACAAGGCTGGAGGAAAGCAGGCCCTTCACCTTCCTTCTTCTGAGGGGAGATAAACAAAAACTGGCTTTGCCCGCACTTAAGAAATGTCTGATGAGACCTCCTTAAAAGAGAGGCCAAAACCAGTTACAGAGATGAATTCAACACATGGAGAGATAGGAAGCATCTTCTTGTCTCCAAGTGGAGGGAAGTACCACACTCACTTTTACATTCTAATCATGGGGCAAATCTTTCCTGGTTAATACAAGACTTAGAACTATCTAGAAAAAAAGTCTGTACTTTAGCATTTAGGAGAGTTCTCCATCCTATTCCAAATCTTTCAGTTTATTAACATCATGACTGATCTAGAAAACACCTAAGTGTCTTCAGGTTTGCGCCAGACTCTCACTGGAATTTCCTTACTGAAGGACTGAAGGGAAAATCTGGTTTCCGTGAGACATCTGTCCCACATAGATTCTCCAGTCCTTTGCTTTCTGTGATTACTTGCAGTGGTCTAACAGGATCCCAGTTTGCTCTTCTAGTTCAGCAGTATCTTTTATGCTCCTGGGTCACATATTTACACTCATGATAGAGTGGGATGAGTTGGCCAGAATGATAAATATAGTTCTCCTTGGATAGAGAAGCTGTAGGAGATATGTGCCTTCCTTAGTCTCCCCTTCATCATTCACTTTCCCCAACCATGAACCCTTGATCTCTGCACACCAACTCTGTGGTGCTACAGCCTTCCCTGAACTTCAGAATTGTGTGCTATGGATTTCGGAAGATGTCCATCACAGAACGTAAATCCTAAAACAGAAGGGACTTTCACCATCCTTTACATATTATTCCTGCTCATCTAGAATTTCAGTCCCTAAACCCACCCTAGCTAAAAAGCATTTCTTTTTGGTTTCAGAGAAAAAGTACACTATTCTGTGTGGGAGTAACTCCCTGGGGTTTCGTTTCCAGCCTATCTTGTGCGGAAGGAGGAGGCCGGAGCTTGTGCTGTGTGACCTCTCCCTTGGACTCCCTGCTTCTCCACTCAATTCTCCAGGACTCTGCGTGGAGCTGCCTGGCTCCATTATCAGCACTTAAGTCTCAATCCTTTTGCTCTCTCCACAGTGAGCAGCAAAACTCCAGTCTGACTTCAAGGGGACAAAGATCAGACCTCAAATGTTTGTCTCAGGCGGTGAACTAAGAGTTCCTCCCCCCTCTCATGATGTGCTCGCACTCTGAGGTCTCTGGTCATTACTCTCCTTGCTGCCTCATTACCAGAATGTGCCATTAAAGTTTCGCTCACTTGAAAATGATCTCTTATTATCTCTCCATGGAAATTGCCCCAGCAACAAGCTTCCTTCAATATCTATCAAGCCAAAGAAAGCTATTAGAGAAATTACAGTGATGTGCACCGCTGCTCACGCCCCTTGCCTGGCAGGTAGGCTCTCCTGGCACACAGCGCCATGTCCACACGCTGCTCTGGCTCCATCATGAGGCAAGAGGAGGAGACTCCCTTTTCCAGGGACCCTGTGAGGGTGGTGTGGAGAATACCTAGAGCGCAGGCCAAAAAGACGCACAGTTTGAGGCAAGGCCTCTGCCCCATGAGAAAGGTGAGAGACTGGGAGCCTGGTCCTCTGCTCCTCATGTCAGGAGTAGTCAGGTTTAACAGCTGGCAAACAGAGCCTCTCTGTGCAAATACAGCCACGTGTTTCCAGATTTGCCTTTTTGGTTGCTTTCATTTCAGATCATCTGCCATGGGTGTCAGGGGACACATATTTGCAGGAGAAAGCAGCTAAAGGGACATCTTTTGTATCCTGCCTGCTGTGCGTCAGGATCTTGCCCTGACTCTGCTGTCATCTGCTACTCCCAGCTCCTTCAGCCTCTCTTATATGGAGGATTTCTCCATCTGAGCTCAAATTCCTTGATCCTAAAGATGATTTTAAATCTGTGTCTCCCCCCTTATTCCATCTGTACAGCTCCCCTCACTAAACTGCCTGGGCAAAGGGCTTTTATGGCTTAGCCCAGGAGAGGAGGGCAGAACAAGAAAGAGAGGGAAAGAAAGGGGGATTAAAAGAGGAAAATGAAACTGATAAAGTCAAAGTGAAGCTAATAGTGATGCTGAAAGCCAACGGGAAATATAGGCAGAGAGAAGCAAGCCATGGGCATGCATTCTTGTTGTTAGTCATACCGGCTCTAGAACTTCCTAACCCTGCCTGGTGTGTGCGTCTGCAGGGAGCCCCAGCTGACTGTTCGAAGGTGGAAGGCGTATGCAGAGAGAGTGTTGAGAAAATATGTTTGCATTTGACCTCACAGAAGGCCTGCAGCCTTAATAAATCTCTTCTTGGTGGTGTTTCCTTTGCTAGCATCACTGAGATGAGTTAGGTTCATACTGATTAAAAAAAAAAGGGTAATCTCATGCAAAAAGGAACAGCTTCTCTTAAGCACAAATCAAAAAGAAGTTCTCTGGAGACTCAAGCCATGTTTAGGGCACTTGGTTAGGACTTCACAGGCTGCTTAGCAGCAGGAAAGGGACATGTAGAGATATTTGCTAGCTTTCTTGGTCATAAAACAGCCAGCTAAGTATCAAACTCCCAGGAGAGGATTTCATTTATTTCATCGGGACCTCATATGTGTTCTCCTTCTCCAGCTGGCTGGCAGCCAAGTCTGCTAGAGCAGCTTTGGTGCTTCTAAGTACCAAGCATTCAGTTCGTTTCCACTTACACTCTATAATGAAACTGGAAACCAGGGCTCCTGGGTTCCTCTCCTGCCTCTACCTCTGCCTTGAGATATAATTTCAAAGAAATAATTTCCCTTCCCTGCACCTTGCCACCTGTAAAAAATGATACTCTCCTACTTTTTAAGATTGCTCCAAGTTTCTGTGTAATCATGGGATAATATTATCGTATTAACTGCTCTGGTCTTTTCCAATTCAGAAATGATTTTCCAGAAAGTTAATTGTGTTGAAGACTGATGTTTGCCAGTCTGGGTCTTGCTAGTCTTCTAGGCCAGAGGGCAAAAAAAGTGGAGAGACTGTATGAGAAATCTGGGATGAGAAATGGTTGTAGCATCCCAGGAAAGGGATGATGTACAAACCAAAACGTCAGATTGATTGATGTTATGTTGGGATTGACTTTTCAAGTGTGTTTTTCACCCACAAAGGGATGGGATCATTTTCTACTTCCTAAAGACTGTTGAGAATTCTGGTTTGAAACTCAAGGGTGGTGGAACATCCAGTATGATACCTGTGCCTTGTTAAGCTAATCTGTCAATATATCAAATACAACAGTATCTTTACTCATTGGACCACAACAGATCAGCAATGTTAGGATAGAGAAGAGACTTTTAAACATTTCTCCAGTCTTCCTCACCAAGGCAACATCCAATCTTCTTTTGCTGAATATGATATATTCAACAGAAGACTGTAAGCCAGGACAGTAGCACTGGGATATTGCCTGGACAGTCTCCATATAATACCACCACTTCAGGAAAGAGAAGGAAATTTGAATTATGGGAATTTGGATCTGAATATTTTGCATTCGGCAAACAGCTACTGTCCATGTCTCTTAGCTGTTAAAGAAAGGTAAGATCAAATTTAGACCCAATAAACTTTAGACCTGATACAGAGTAGCACAGTATGTTCTGGGTCATTTCACATTGGGGAAGACGTCAATATTAATTGAGACTGAAAAAAAATCAAAGAAACAAAGGCTCTTGGTGCCCTAAATGGCTTTTATGAACCTCATGTAGCCGGAATTCTCACAGGATATTTAGCCTGGGAAGAAATGTTAACGGCAGGAATATTTTAGAATTAGAAGAGGTATAGTGAAAAGCCATCTCATAGTCTTATTGACTTATTCCATAATATGAAAACTATGGTGTTATTCCATTATATTAATGGTTAGGTAAATTTGATACAGGTTAAAAGAGAAAACACCTGATGTACTGTATAGTCAGTTCATGTAATTCACTGCTGCAGGAGGTCAGAGAGTGATATGCTGTTGTGGGAGTTAAAAAAGAGCTCTGTAATTTTATAGCCATTAAGAGCATGTTATTATACCTGTGAATGGGGGAATGGAAATCTCAGACTTCAGACTGTAGAGAGAAAGAGCAGCCTTAGGAACGAATTTTCCCCATCTTCTCCCATCACCTTTCACACTACTGGGGAGTTGAATTAGAATGAGCTTTTACCATTATCCTGGAATTGCCTTCTAGCAGCTGCCATAATGCATACAGGTGCTCACCAGTGCAGCAAGGCACATCGATGAACTTGGTCTCAGACAGCTTATGGCATAGCACTACTCTTTGCAAAATCTGAAAGTTCACTATAGGTTTAGGGGACTACCTAATTCCTGCACCCTGAACAGCCACGCCATTCTTGCAAGTAGGTTCCCCTCTTTATCTGATGGATTTGGCCAGGAGTATGGAGAAGAAAGTGAGTACAGTTTGGTGGCACCTAGTAACCTTCAAGTGATATTCCCTTGACATGTGCAGGGTCGTGCAGGGTCCTGCACCTGGGGAGGAATAACCCCAGGCACCAACACAGATCACGGGTTGCTGCCCGAAAGCAGCTCCATGGAGAGGGATTTGGGGGTCCTGGTTGACAACAGGTTAACCATGAGGCAGCAATGTGCTTTCGTGGCCAAGAAGTCCAGTGGGACCCTGGTTGCACTAGGAGCAGCGTTGCCAGCAGGTCGAGGGAGGGGATCTTGCCCCTGTGCTCAGCTCTGGGGAGGCACCTGGAGTGTTGGGGGCAGCTCTGGGCTCCTCAGTAGAGGAAAGACATGGAGCTCGAGAGGGTCCAATGTAGAGCCATGAAGATGATTAAGGGACTGGAGCATTTGTCATATGAGGAAAGACTAAGCGAGCTGGGCCTGTTTAGTCTGGAGAAGAGAAGACTGAGAGGAGGTTTGATCAACATGTTCAACGTGAGGAGTGATTGTAGGGAGGATGGGGCCAGGCTCTTCTCTCTGGTGGCCGGTGACACGACAGGGGGTAACGGCTACAAGTTAAAACACAGGCAGTTCCATCTCCATGTGAGGAAGAACTTTGCTGTGAGGGTGCCAAAGCCCTGGCACAGGCTGCCCAGAGAGTTTGTGGAGTCTCCTCTGGAGATCTTCAAAACCCGCCTGGATGCATACAACGTCATCTGATATCTTTTCTAATGCCTCTAGTGCCTCCATGAGTAGCTCTTCATATTTAGGTGGGGAAGGGTATCACTGAATGTCTCACCACATTATGAGCAAATGAGAGACTTTCTTGGGTGATGTATTTACATGTCCCTCAGCTCACAGTTTTACCTGAAGATGCCAAACTGAACGTATCTTCCCCCACAACCAAAGTGGAGCAGTGTGATTTGCAGAGTTCTCACATTCTGAAGCATTAGCCGCACATCTGACTGGGATCTAGGTGTCTTTACCCGCCTGTTTTTATCTTCAGAAAGTGAATTAAGCCAGATTTAAATTAGCAATATTTTCTGTGTGGTGTGAGGAACTGGGGAATAACTTCATGTTTTAGTCAGATTCCAATTTGATGGAGAATTAAGGCCTCATAAAAAAGGCCCAGTAGTTTTTCAGCTTGTTTGGTGAAGATATCCTTCCTATATCTCCAGTACAATCCTTTGTTTGCTTGTTTGTTTTACTAGCAGCAAATGATGAAACATGAAAATTTTGTATGCCATCAGCATGCAAAACCCATGGCCCAAGTGCTCAGCTGGTGCATACTGCTGCGGATTTGTGTCCAATAATACAAATGCACTGATCATCACCACGTGAGGTGACAGAACTGACCTTGCTTTGTTCTCCTGCAGCTTTCTACCATTTCTCACAACTTGTGCACCTGCATCTCCCTACAACATCCCCATGATGGATGTGGGAAAAGGGCTTACGCTATTCTGATAGGACAGTGTTACTTCCTGCTGCCTGGGTGAAAACTTGCCATGCCACACTACCACCTGTGTTCAAATGGAAACACAGTTGGATGCAAAGTAGTAGAAACACTGGAGACTATTCTAGACCCAGGTAACAGCTTAGCCCTCACGTCAGCAAAGAAACCTTAGGGATTTGCGCGGTCGGGACCTGAAGTGAGTGTGTGCTCTCTGTCCCAATGGCTTTAGCCTTTCTTCGTGCCTCCCTATGCTCTCTGACTTCTCCCCAATTTCAAGAGGAAAACACACCTCTCCTTTCCTTGCACTCCTGCCTCTGGACGCTTCCACCAACCTCGCCAACTTTTTGTGATCCAAATGGCCCTTCTCCAGTTCAGGTAATCTGTCACTGCTGAATCTGTCAGCTGGAGGATCATGTATGTTACACGAGTGCTGAGGTGGGCAGGGAGGAATGGAAAGGACCCAAGATGTATAGTGCAAGAGTCTAGAGAAGGGGGGAATAAAAGCTGTGAACATGATGCCTTTCTCTCCCCTCTTCACTGGGTTCTGCAGCCAAAGGGAGTAGCCCCTGGGCGGTTGGTGGTTGTGTGAAAGCTTTTCCTGATATTAAGTTAATCCCAAATATTCACCATCTCCCTGCAAAGTTACCCTGGCCTGTGAACAACCATCATGAACTACACCAGCCAGAAAATTAAAAACAGGGTGTATGGGGCACAGGCTGTTCAGGAGGGTTTTGTACTCTCCAAGGTTGATTTGGATTACATGTCCTGCCAGGTCTCACTGCCTGCCACTGCAGATGAGAACATCTGCAGTTCGGTGTCCCCTTGTCAGATTGATCTGGAGCTATAAATCTGCAAGCTGTGCAAGTGCAAACCCCAGAGCCCCCAGCTAAACCCCATCTGTGCTGCATAGAAGAGCTGGAAGGCAGGACCTCAAGTGGCAGAAGCCCAAACTGGCACTGCTTCAGCTGGAGAATATCCACCAGCAACAGGCTGTGCTCAGGCTGGGTTTCACAGCTTGTGAATCCCTATCAGCACCGAGGTGTGTCTGGGCTCTACGTGGCAACCAATAGCTCACTCAGATCTCTAGCCTCCCTGGAAATAGAGCTTCCAATAATTCACCCCCACCAAGAATCCTGCCTCTTCACACACACTTGAAAACCAAGCAGTGCCTGACGCAGAGGGTAGGACAGCTGAAAGGCCCCACAGCAGGATGAAGAGGCAAACACCACTCAGCATCAATGCAAGCACCACGTCACCCAGGAAGCTGCAACGTGCCTTTGTAAGGCCCACTCTAATTGCACAGAACTGTGACAGCTCTTCTGGCGCCATGTGAATTACCGTGTCAGCTGGACACTTATCACCAAGAAAATAACAAACACTTAGAAGCTGGGTGCATCAGTGCTTTGGATGGCCTTCGAAACACAGTCAGTTCCCCCACCAAAGGAGCAGGTGTTTCCACTTGATGCTCTTCTTGTGAACTCAAAGAGGCAGGATCTCTGCTGTATGTTTCTGGAGACACGGAAAATAAACAGCAATTTACCACCCACTCTGATACTCTGCTCTCAAGTCCCTGCTGAAGAACTGGGACCTGATATTACTTCTCAGAGATTGATATGGATCAGGAATTACTCTATGGCAGTCCGGTTGCTGTAAAGCTGGCCTGAGAACTTCTTATTTTCTGTGGGTGCCCCAAAAGATCAATCACTTGGACAAAGTCAACCTTCACGTCTGCATTGGAGGCTATAGGTTTTTACTGGTCTTAATTGCAGATTTAGAGAAGATTTTAAAATTAGAATTGCAGACAAACCAAGTTCCCCTGTGGTTTACACTGAGCTTCCTCATGCTGCTTCTCTCTCTCCTAAATTCAGCTATCTGGAGCAGGTTCTTTGTGCATCTTCTGCAGGATTGTCTCCATGCAGGGTCAGATTCTCAGCATAGGGAAAACTGACCTATTTGCTCACCATGGCAATGCTGTTCCTTGGGAGACATGGAGTCACTCAGAGTGGGATTTTACCATCATATATTGGGTGTCTAGAGAAGGAGGGGTTGAATTAGTATCTCATTAGAGCTATGCAAAATAGGGAGAGCATGAAACTCACTAGATTTGGCTATAAAAAAAATGATCTAGCCCTGGGGTAAGTTAGTAAAGCTCTTCTAAACCATGCCAACTGCACATTTGGATTGATCAATAGTCCTGGCTCAGCTATCCTTGATATGCAGTATTGCTCATCTACAGCAATTACCTAAAAGCCTGGAAAGGGGAGGAGATCGAGTAAGTTAGTAAGGGGACAAGGCCTTTGCATTGATTAAAAATGTAACAGGATCTTTAAGATGACTTCAAAGTTGCCCCTGAAGTACCTTGTCAGATAGAGGCAGAAGTCACCGTACTGCTGGGTCTTTGCATCTACTCTCCAACCTGACAAACCAATTTAGTCAGGGGACCTCTTTAAGGCAAAGGAAGTGGCTTCAGCAGGAGGGGTTGTCTCCCCAGGCCAGTTACAACTTTGGATCAGAAACCGAGAGATGTGCCAGAGATTAGAGAGCATCAGGATAGAAAGAGGGGCAGGGCCAGCCTGTTTGAATCGATGGAACAATCAGGCAAAGGCTAAAGCAATTCCAAGATTAGCCCTCCTTTATGGAAAGCAGCAATCTCTTTTTGATGAAAAAGCTATCCTAGCCTATTGTAATCTCACCTGTACCCATGCAGTTTCCCTGTGTCTCATGGCTGACCCACTTCCTTCATCTCCTCCGCTTGTTTCCTTCAAGTGCAGTTTTAGCTCCAAACCACATAAACACCTTGTTTAAATTGCTTTAATCTCCAAGTGCTCTTTCTATTGATTTGAAACAGTTAAGCTGTCAATCAGCTCTTTCTCTTCGCACGGTAGACCAGGGAGGAAGATTAAAATAACAAACAAACAAGAAGAGGATGGGCAGGGAAGTTGGTTTGAATTTCGAAATTGATGTTAGCCGTAAGAGACTGGAAACAGGCAGAAGCAGAGTCCCTTCAGACACTGAGCACTGTAGAAAGGCTCTGTCCAGAAGGGAGGACAGTGTGTGATCCCCTGCAATGAGGTCCTTGAGCTAGTGCATTCACACACTCACGCTATGAGTGTAGGACCAGGATACCTCTTCATGCTAAGAACTGTGCAAATAGTTCTGAAAAACAATCTCAATTTGCTGTCAGCAATGATAGGAGAGACCAAAAAGAAAAAAAAATAGAGAGATGAACAGAAATGAAAAGTAGTTTTTCTAAGGGCAGTGCATGAATCCAGAATGAGACTCTTTCCTAATGAGAACCTCAATGAAGATGTTCAGAGTAACTTGTCTCTGGCCAGTAGTGAGGGAAGGGACTCAAACCCTTGCTGATTCACAAGGCACATGAAATCCAGCCTGTTTGCATCTCTGTCCCCAGAAGGCTGTGCCGAAATGCCATTGAGGAAGGACGTTTGGGCTGGAGCACTGAGATGGTGGATGCTCTCACAGCCAGTGGATACATGCCCTGGCACTTTCCCTTACCTGGATAACAAACCAGGCCATCTGCACTCAAGACAATCCTGATGGCAGGCTCCGAGCAGCAGGCTATTATTTCATCATTACAGCAAGGATAATGACAAGGCAGGAGAGGCTGATTGCTGCTGGAGAGGTGAACAGTCAAGGAACTCAGAAGGGGAATAAAGATGAGGCAGGGAACATGCGGCTTTGCAAGAGGTGCGCGGCTGGCTTAGCTTTGCTCTAGTCAGGCTGCTGAGCATTCACATGAAACCGAGGGTCTCTTGCTAATCCTAAAGGTAGAAAAGCACTGAAGTCCAGTCCACTGCTAGCTACACACTCTGAAAATCCATCAATTAATCACATTATGCAATGCCAATATTAGATACAGCAGCACTTAGGTACAATATAGGCTCATTCTGCTGTGCCTGAGGTGAGGAGAGGCCTGTTTGGTTACCCTAGCAGAGCTTTGCACTGGTTTGTATCCCCCCAAAAACTCTTAACAGCCCCATAAGTGTGAGGAGGACCCAGCGCCCGGCAACCCCTGAGAGGCTGCAGGGACAAAGCAGTTAGAGTAGCCCTTGCCAAAGTGATTTGCTTTCTTTAGAGCAGGGCTGTGTATCCCACGGCTGGCTGGTGCTCATGAGCTTCCTAAGAAGGGTTGGCAGAACAAAAACATCTGAAATTGATTGGGTCATTCATTTGAATGCTTAATCTAATAATAATAATAAAACTCCTTGACTGGGTTTCTTTCCCCTCAAGCAATTCAGACAGCTGCTTGATTTTCATTTGGCCTCAAGATCTTTTTATTGACATGGTATAAAAATTTGCATGTGGTAGAAAGGTTGCTGGAGAGCTTGTGGCCAGAGGGTCGCACCTTTCGAGCTGCAGGGACAGAGGGGTTTTCACTTTTTCTTCTGACTTCTGGAAGCTGGAGTGGGAATGGAGATTAGGGCAGAGGGGTCATGGAGAAACTAGCACAGATAAAAAGGGAAAAGATCACTCTGCACAAAATGAAGTGGCTGTCCTGCACACAAGTCTCCTACTCAAAAAGCATCTGTGTTAGACGCTCAGTAAGGCAGAGGACCTGCAGGGAGAATACTTTGTGATCAGATGAATAGAAATGGCATGATGAATTTAAATAAGGGGAAGATTTAAGGCTAGATGGGCAACTGGCCTTTCATTTCTGGCTATACAAACATGCTCTTTTCACACCCTTACTAATAGTCTATGATCTGTGAAATCATAGAGTTCTATGAAATTTTAGGCATTGGCAAGACTGAGGAGTCAAGCTGCTTCTGTCTGACGACTTCAAAACATCCTGACACCTCAGAAAACAACTTCTTGTGGCTGGTAGAAGAGAGTCGTACACTTGCACAGAAGAAACAATAAACATCAGCACTCCCTTTCTGATGGTAAAGCAGAGTGTCAGCCTAGGAAAACAAGCACATTTCTAGAAGGGAAGAGAGAAGGGCTATAGAACAGGCAGACTTTTTTATATACAAAGTACACAGACTGGATTGATTTCATGTTTTTAGAGGATTTCAGTCACATGAATAGAGCTCGCTTTCCCTAGCTCCCCTTTCCTAGTTGTCAACAGCTGAGTGAGAGCTGTCAGACACAGCAGTGACGACCAGAACGCAGAATAGAGCAACAGAAAGAATATTGGTGGATGAAGACTGTGAAAGCAGGACAGAAAAGAGGTTTGGGTAGAAAAATCAATTAAAAGAGGTAAGGGCAGCAGCAGGCCGTAGCACATGGACAGAATTTGTGGGACTGTACCCCTCTGCGGGGGTGAGCTGATGTGACACCCACACACTGAACAACAGCTGGCAACATCTGCTGCGGCTCCTCCCCTTCTTCTTCAGCTTTCAAACATTTGCTGCCCTCATCAGTTCTTCTTACTTCTCCTCCTCCTGTGCTTCCTGACTGCTGCTGTTTGCTTTTTTTAATGAAGTCCCATATTGGGGCTTCAAAGGGGAGGTGCTCAGAAGTCAGGAAGAGGAGAGAGTGATGCTTTCATGTCTTTCAGGTTAAAATCACTAACACACATATGCATTACACACTGAAGAAAGCAAAGCAAGGAGAGAAATCAATAGCCCTGGTCAAAACTCATTTTCGAATCTGAATGAAGCTTGTGATTAGTTAGTCACAAGAAGCTAGTTTCCAATCTTGATTTGATCCTTAAATGTCAGCCTTGCAGAATCCTAGAAAATTAGGGGTGAGCAGGACTTCCAGGGGTCATCCAATCCATCCCTTTGTCAAACAGCCTCATGTGCATGAGTGACCAGTACTGGGAAATTCCAGTTCCCTTTTCTCCTTCAGTGCTGTGCTTGGACAACAAAAGGACACAGGACAGAATGTAACTGTTTTCTCTGCTGAAGTCATCTCACCTCTGAAAGCCTGTGTGTCCTAGCAGCTCCAACACAAGCAGCGTTGATTGCGTGCTTATTCCCTCCCTATCCCTATTCCCTCTGTCAGTGGCCTTCCGCATCTTACTTGTTGGGCTCAAGAGGGATGGGGAGAGCAGGCAAGAATGGTCATCTGAGCCTATTCTTGTTTCCAAAATTATAGTGATCTTTTTTCCCTTGTATTTCATCGAATGACATCTTACCTACTCAATCTCAAGTCAATAAGTAAGTGCTGATGGGATGGGAGGGTAGATAACCAGACAAGCATAGATGGGGAGATGAAAGTGTGGGAAAAGCAAAAAAGGAAAATTAGCTCTGGCTAACTGAGCTCGTTTCTGAAGGTGGACATAACTGGTGATTAGCAAAGTCCTACTTAACTGCTATTATTTCCACCCTAGCTAGTGATGTAAATGTCAGCCTCCTGCAGCAGGGAGACGACCACTAATGGCTGCAGCAAAGCAAGGAGGGCAAGGAACTTCCAAATGAGCTTGACATTTTCTTAACCTGAAGCAAATGAAGGCTACAAAAGGCCAAGCAAAGAACCCATTGGAGTTACTGAGAGGGCTAAAAATGGAGAGCAAGACCTTATTTAAACACAGGCATTCATAATGGGCTGTTGATTTGTGACGGAGGGTGAGTTGTGGGTGTTTGCATCAGGAGGGCGTGCCAAGAGGGTGGGTGGAGGAGCAGATGTGTTCACACTCCCTTTTGGCAAAGCAGATAATAACATTTGCCTTTTATAAAGGGAAAGCTGATGAATAGTTACTAAGCCTGGGCTAGGCTGCTTTCCCCAGGGTTACTGCACTTTCTCTGAAACATTTTGATAGGGAAATATTTGAGAGGTAGAACTTCTAAGCTAAAAAAATAAAAGTAAGAGCAGGAATGAATCTCTTATGTGAATAGGAGATTACAAACAGATTTCCTCAGCTGGGTCAATATATTGATGATCAGGACAACAATCACCTAAGACATCTGGCAAACACAGATTTAATCTTTGCCTCAGCTTGGTTTGGACTAAGGCTGGTCTCAATCAATGCTGGGTCCACTGTTCAGCTGAAAATCCTGTGCATCTCAGCACCATGACTCAGTTCTGCCTCCCTCCACCAGGCCAGACCTGTTAGTCTTCACCCTGTTAGGAATTCATCTAACCTGGTTCATTCCTCTGATAAAGGACTACAACTAACTGATGAGCCTATTCCCATTAAAATCCCTTTCATAGAATCATAGAATCACAGAATGCCTAAGGTTGGAAGGGACCTCTAGAGGTCATCCAGTCCAACCCCCCTGCACACGCAGGGCCACCTAGAGCACGTGGCACAGGGCTGCATCCAAGCGGGTCTTGAAGATCTCCAGAGAAGGAGACTCCACAACCTCTCTGGGCAGCCTGTTCCAGTGCTCTGTCACCCTCACCGTCAAGAAGTTCTTCCTTAAGTTCCCGTGGAACTTTTTATGCTTCAATTTGTGGCCATTTCCTCTGGTTCTGTCAGTGACCACCAGTGAAAAGAGGCCAGCACCATCCTCCTCATTGCCTCCCTTGAGGCACTTACAGACACAGATCAGATCCCCTCTCGGCCTTCTCTTCTCCAGGCTGAACAGGCCCAGCTCCCTCAGCCTCTCCTCACAGGGCAGATGTTCCAGGCCCCTGATCATCCTAGTCGCCCTGCGCTGGACTCTCTCCAGCAGCTCCACATCCCTCTTGTACTGTGGGGCCCAGAACTGGACACAGTGCTCCAGATGTGGCCTTACCAGGGCTGAGTAGAGGGGCAGGATCACCTCCCTCGACCTGCTGGAGATGCTCCTCTTAATACATCCCAGGATCCCATTGGCCTTCTTGGCCACGAGGGCACACTGCTGCCTCATGGTCAACCTGTCGTCCACCATGACGCCCAGGTCCTTCTCAGCAGAGCTGCTCTCCAGCAGGTCGGTCCCCAGCCTGTACTGGTGTCTGGGGTTATTTCTCCCCAGGTGCAGGACCGTGCACTTGGCCTTGTTGAATTTCATGAGGTTTTTGACCGCCCAGTTGTCTAGTCTGTCCAGGTCCCTCTGGATGGCAGCACAGCCCTCTGGAGTATCCGCTACTCCTCCCAGCTTCGTATCATCTGCAAACTTGCTGAGGGAGCACTCTGTGCCTTCATCCAGGTCGTTGATGAATAAATTGAACAGGACTGGACCGAGGACTGACCCCTGGGGGACTCCGCTCAACACAGGCCTCCAACTAGACTCTGCACCGCTGATCACCACCCTCTGAGTTCTGCTGTCTAGCCAGTTGCCAATCCACCTCACCGACCACTCATCCAGCCCACACCTCCGGAGCTTGTCCAGGAGGACGTTGTGAGGGACGGTGTCAAAAGCCTTGGTGAAGTCAAGGTAGATGACATCCACCGCTCTCCCCTCATCTATCCAGCCGGTCATTCCATCATAGAAGGCTATCAGATTAGTCAAGCATGATTTCCCTTTAGCGAATCCATGCTGACTAGTCTTGAGCACCTTCTTGTCCTCCACGTGCCTGGAGACAACGGCCAGTATGAGCCGTTCCATCACTTTTCCAGGGACGGAGGTGAGGCTGACCGGCCTGTAGTTGCCCGGGTCCTCCTTCTTGCCTTTTTTGAAGACTGGCGAGATATTGGCCTTCTTCCAGTCCTCCGGCACCTCCCCCGTTCTCCAGGATCTTTCAAAGATGATGGGGAGCGGCTTGGCTACGACATCCGCCAGCTCACGCAGAACTCAGGGAAGAGCTGCTCACTGATGTGGGCTTCCCCAGCAGCAAGAAACAGCCCACGGGACGGTGCTTGCAATTAGGCCTCCTCTCTTTATAAATAAGCTTTGCTCCAGGTGGGGCATTTTTAATCCTCCTGCCAAGTTTAACGCTAATGAGAGGGTTAATAGTCTCCGTGCTCGGGCAGAGAAAGGCTAGCGCGGCAGTGAAGAGGCTTGCGGGACTCCTCAGGTTACAGCCCGGTGTCTTCACAGATGAACGTGAAGCCGGAGATGCAACGTGCGCTGATGAACTGGCCTTGTGGAGGCCGGCAGACCGTTTGGGTGACTTACACCTCTCTGCCGTGCTCTGTAGCACAGACCGGGCACAGCAGAGGTAGCTGCTCTCCCGCTGTCCCTGTATACACCAAGGTTCACTCCATGCTCCAGCAGAGAACTCACTTTGCCTCCTGCCCTTTAGTGGCCTCCACAGCTTCTTACTTCCAGTCATTATCTGCCACGGTCTGGATTTAATGAGGCCAGAGTTCACTGGATGAAATAAATGCAGGTGCCCGAACCCTCTAAACCAAAGCTAATGAAAAATATATGCTCTCTCACTCCTGCTCTCATTTTCACATCCTGCAAATTATCTGTGCTAATGCACGCAACTCTCTGCTCCTCTGCGGCTTCAGATGCTGAACTTTGAGTCTTTGTCACATCAGCCGGCACCAAGTAATTCCGTACAGAAGTCTGACATTTCCAGTTGAAAAAAATAAATTGATTAAAATTCAACAGGCATGTAGTGTTCAGCTTTTAAAGGTCGGCAAATCTAAGGAACTATCAACTGTAAAATAATTCAGCATTTAGCGGGGAGGGGCAGCTGGGGGGGCTGGAAACAGGGAGGGAACGAAGAATGTTAGGATCATTTACTGCCTGTATTTCACTGTCAAAAACATAATTACAAGCAATTTAATTATTGTGTAATGGAAAGGATCCATCTTCCTGAGGGTCATGGCCAGATCATAGTTGGCCTCTCTGAGCCGTGTGAGGTGCAGAGGTAGGAGGGAGCTCTGGGAGTGACCTTGATGTTCTTGTGGGTGAGGCTCAGCACGGGGACCTCGGGGAATGAAGATAAATGACGTTTCTGAGGTGCATGCTGTTCATGTGGGAGACTGTATCTGGCTTGTTTAAGGGAGCCTTTCCGCTATCCTGTGGAAGAAGAAAGGCCATGATGCAGAAGCAGAAAATGCCTGCTGAGGGAATTGCTTCCATGTGGGGTAATGACATGGTTCATGTTTCAAGCACCCCCAATCTGTTTGCTCCTGCAGGACTCCTGTGACTTCTCTGTTACTGGCAGGCTCCCTGAATGCAGAAGCTAAAATGAACATGCCCACAGTCCCAGAAGTGAACTACAGAACCAGGTCCTGATCCCAGAGGGAACCAGGTCAGAGTTTCAGGAGCTGCCCCATCCACCTCACTTCACTGTAGATCTCTCCAGACTCAACTACCTTATCCCGTAGTTCCTCAAATTCTGACATCCGGATCTTTCTTGGTGAGGTTTATACTACCTGATTCTCAGTAAGAATAGGCTAGGTTACCCAATCTCCCTTACCCCATCCTGTTGGTAAAATCTTTCTTCCTCACACACGCATTTGAATCCATCTCTTTTCACCCTGGAATATATTTGGCTTCACTTCCTTATGAAGTCCAGAAACATCCCATGGGAAAAAAAAAAAAAAACCTCTTCCTGGTGGAAGCTGGAAAACACAGGGAGAGACAGAGGAATGGCTGGAATCCACCTGTGAGCGCAGGTTCGGGGGAGGAACCTGTGTGTGGTGGTGGTCACGCTCCTGCTGGGCTGTGTAAAACTGTGATTTCCCTTCCCAATGATGGGACTGCACAGCCTGTTGTACAATCCAACTGTGACCCCTACAGGTCTCTGAAAGGAGAATCTGGTCTCCTCAGAGACAGGCAAGCCGGGGAAAAGAAAGGCATCTCTTTCATGCTTGTCACTGGCTTAGTACCCCAGGATAACTTGGCAAACTTGATGTGCCTGTGATTTGTTATTCCTTGTAATATCAAATTCTCTCCTCACACAAGTACATGCCATTGACTTCAGTGGGGACAGCAGCATTGTGCCTAAAGGGGAAACAGGGTCCACAGCAACAGTGCTGAATTGTGCTCTGCAGGCCAGAGAGCTTCAGAAGGACTTAGCTCCAGAGGGAAAAAACATGCATCAAAGGAGAGCAAGATGTCTCCTCCTGCAAGGTGACTGAAAGACGATTCTGCAGGGGTAATCATGATTCAGCAATAGGCCAAAACAGTCCTGAGGTATTATAAGAAGAGGAAAGAGAAAGGCCAGCAAGCTCCAAGACCATGAGTAGGTAGTTGCAGTCTCCAGTGCTCTATGTACCTGCCCTGAGTCGTAGTGGATCAAGCCTACCACAAGTATCAGCAGCCACCAGACTGCATGGTGATCTCCCTACGTGGTCAAGATTCTTCAGATCCCAAACCTTTTCTGTCAGGAAATCTCCTGGCCTGCTACCTGTGCCAGGAAAAGTGAAAAAAAGACAGCTCTTCATTGCATCAATATGGTGTTTGCCAAGCCTGGACATGGGGCATGTGGGTACCGTGGTGCCCCGCTGAGTGTGGCTTCCTGGTGGCAGTGCTCAGGGCTCGCTTGTGAATCAACAGCATCCAGAATATCTGTTCGTCTTCCTTCCCCCTCCTACTGACATGCAGCAGCCAAAAAGCACCATGTTGATTATTCTAGAGTGGACTCTTAACAGCTCTAATCAGTTGATAATCCAATAACACACTCAGCTGATCTGCACTCTCAGTTCCCAGGTCCTTGCTACCGAGAGAACATTCACAGCTGCATCAAGTTGATAATAACTGCCCAACCATCGGCACGAAAGCCCAGCAAATGACTT
Source organism: Crypturellus undulatus (assembly GCA_013389825.1). Lineage (NCBI taxonomy): Eukaryota > Metazoa > Chordata > Aves > Tinamiformes > Tinamidae > Crypturellus > Crypturellus undulatus. The sequence continues at coordinate 86,263 of VWPW01014142.1, forward strand.
CCCGCTTCCCTGTGCTCCCTAGCCAGGTCGGAGGCAGAGAGACCTTCCTTCCTGCACCTCCTCTCTGCCTTCCCTTGCCCTGTCTGCCCAGGATGAAAGCAGCAGTGCTGTGAGCTGGTGTCTCGTCTTTTGCTTTGCATGCAGCTGCGTTATCACCCTGCTCCTGGGATCACAAGAAAAATAAGTTGTGTTCTCTTGAGCTACCCTCCTGGTGAAATTGCTTTAAATGTAATAAATAAAAGAGGAAGCATCAAATCCATCACTTGGAGGGTGTTTGAAATGGACGATGCCAGGGACCAGCCAGCAAAGCCTCAGGCACTTTCTAGTTCTCCAGTACTTCAGCGCAAACCATGCTGCCCCTACTGCTGCTGCCTATCCACCCTCTTCCCTGCAGAGCAAAAGCCTGTGCTCTGAATTAATCCTGGATTAATTCACACACTGGAGCTGCATTGGGGATAACCTGGACCTTTTTCATGTTACGGCCTTTATGTGGGACATTGGGACAGCTGAAATGTCCCTTTCTCCTAGCGTGGGACATACATGACCAGGTGCAATGGGAGTGCAGGGATGGAAAGAAAAGACCATTAAAACCCCAAACCCAAACCTCTTTCTTGGCTATGCAGCATGTGCAGCAAAGTTAGCTCAGCGCTTCCCCTTGTGCTGTTTATTTTGGGGAAGAGTGCAGATCCTAATAGATTGCACTAGCTCCAATGGGGCTCCTCTGCTCTATTGTGTGTGTAATCCTCTCTCTAAAAACAGTCCTGCCTGATTATATGTCTAGGCAAGAGGCTGGAAAAACTCCAGGGACGCTAAGATTCTCTGCAGAAGAATCTAAGAAGAGATGAGTTTTTTGGAAAGGAAAACAAAGTGAACTAAATAGAATGCAAATGACCTATTTCTTCCCTGTTTTGCAAAACTGTTCACAGTAATAATGAAGCATGCATGCGTTTGGGGCCACTACAGACATATCCCCAGCGTGTTTGAGAGCACATGGAGCAGCGGAGATGGGAGAAGGTGAAAAGAAGAGGAACTTTATGGCACATTTTTTGCAGTACCTTTCATTGGGATGTGACTTTCCGTGATGGAGACTCTTTAGAGCTGCAAAATTTCCAAACCCGCCTGGATGCCACCCTGTGCCCCATGCTCTGGGTGTCCCTGCTTGAGCAGGAGGGTTGGACTAGGTGATCTCTAGAGGTTGCTTCCAACCTCAATCATTCTGTGATTCTGTGAAACATAATTCACAGAACTCAATCTCTGAGTCCACAGTAGTGAATTCAGGCCCAATATGACCTGACTTGTGGTTTTGAGGTCCTGGCAGTTCACTCCACTCCAGATCTTTTCAATTTTGCATTCACTGGACAGGTTCACAGCAATTTAGCATGACCCACTGGGTCATGGAAGGTCCATGCAAATGCTAACCAGCCTTATTTCACGCCCCGGAGGACAGGGTTAATCCACAGGAATAAGATGAACTGCCCTCACTTCCTGGGACTCGTGTTTCCAACACTTCTGCAGTCAGTGAGATGAGGATCTGAGGAGAATGATGCATCTATGCATCAAGATCATCCTTTACTTTCCTATACCAGAGCCTTTGAGCACCTTTTGCTAGGCCTTGCAGGATGCTTCTGGGCAGACGAGAGGTGATGTGAGGTCACTTATTTACTGGGCAGTGTGTGTGAGAACAGCATGACAGCTGGGTACTTCGTCTCATGGACCAGATGAAGCCATACATCATGGCACTTAAACATCCCCAGGGTACTTTCAACCCCCTTTTTGTATTTGGACTTCGGTCTCTATGGTGCATTCGTTCCTCAGCCTTGAGGACAAGGGGCCCAATTAATGGAAACAGCTTTACAGTGGTAACCACTGGGCTGAGACACCCAGCTCATTTCACGTATGGCTGGACCCTGAAAAGCCATTGGCCGCTAAAAGCTTTATCTCAGCACTTGCATGAGATCTGGTAGCCCTGAGCTGAGGGCTATGTGGGCAGTAATCCATCCCCTGAGCTACTCGTCCCTCCTGAAAAGTTGCTGTCTGGGCTGGGACCTTTGCCACGGAGCAGCCCTGCTGGGAAGCAGGATGGGAGCACATGGAGATTACTGCTGATGCTCTGTGGATATCCTCCTCACAAAGGATCCACAAGGAGAGCCCAACCACAAGCTGCTGCACTAGCTTGCAAAGGCTTGCAAAGCTGGGGTTGGGAAATGAAGCTTTGGCAGGGGCAGATTGGCCACTTTGGGACAGGGAATGAAGAAAAACAGAGCCCCAGGAGCCAGAGCATGCAGCACTCCAGCAGCAGCATAACGATTTAAGGGCAACAACTACCTAGATCTTCAATCAGTGCCTGGCACAATGGGGACCCAACCATCCACTGGGATCCTTGAGCCCTGGGACAGCTGTACCTGCTGTCATCAGGTACACTGGCTGCGGTGACAAGCCGTGCACGGACACTGGGTGGGAAGGTTTGACACAGCCTGATCCGCTGGCACCACTGGGGTCCACTCAGGCACCCAAGGCTCCCAAACGCAGCCTCAGATCCCCTTGCCGCTCTGCCCCCTCTTTCCTGTCATTTTCTGACATAATGGAATCAAATTAAAGCCCCATTTACCAGTTTTATTGCCTATTATTTATAATACTCCGGCTCCAAAGTGCTGTTTTATAGAGTGCTTAAGCTGCCATTGCTGGATAGAGTTTGCCATAAATGTCTCCGCATGCACAGAACATAATGTCCTTGCGTCGTGCAGGAAAAGGGAAGAGATTATTCTCAATTATTTCATATAGTCTGTTTTATTGTCTTATTGTAATAAACTGTCATACCCTACAACACTTTAAAATCAATAGTTTGCATTAAAAGTAATGAAAAGTAGTTATTAATCCCGCTTAGTGCTTCCGCTCTTCCGCTCACCGCAAAGCCCTGGAACAGAGAATGGGTGATAATTATTCATTTCTGATCAATAGGAACATTTCCCAGTGCTCCTGTGTATATCTCTGCTCTTGCAGCAGTGTAAGTTAATGATAGTGGAGGGCAGGGATGGAGGCTGGGAGCTTGGCCATGCCTCAGTTTCCCCACATTTTCCATGCCCGTGAAACAGAATAGTTTCACTCAAAGAACAAGTCTAGGTTTAAATGCAATTGCAGCAGGGTTTTTTTTTTGTTCAGCTTTGTTTTCTCTTCCTGAGAGCTTTCAAATTTATGGCCCGTGAGGGTTTTTTTCAAACACTCTTAGCATCTATGTGCTCACTCTGAAATTAGATATTTGGTGCTAGTTCATGACGGTTCTTTGCTCATCATTGGTCTAACTCAGCTCATGCTGGGCTCTTCTTGACCAAACTGTGCATCCAAGACACTCAGCCAGCACCCCATTCATCCCTGGGGATAAAGGAGTTGCCAGATTCAGACCAAACATGTCTGCAGCTCCACGTGGCCACCACCGGCCCCTTCAAAATTTTGTCATTAGGTCTCCCTAGCATGTCAGCCTCCTTATTAACAGCACTCATCTTTGCTTCATGAGTCTTTGTAGCATTTAAGGCATATGAGTTTCTTCTTAAATGTCACAGTATGGCATGGAAGGTAGTGTGTACTGACACTGTGACAAAGCAAAATGGTTCTGTTCCAAGAGCTCTTCTCTGTGTCAACAGCTGGTATGTCAACAGCAGGCATGGTAAAATCCCCCAAAATGCAGATGAGTTACGTTTTCTGAAAACTGGATTTTGTTAAACATAGATGAAGGAGTTGCGAGACTGGGCTGAACTCTTTGCCATGTCACATCTCCAAAGAGGTGGGAGCACAGAAGCAGTTATTCCCGTGCTCGGTACTGAGACGTAGAGAAGAACTGATGTGTGCAGGAGTCACAGGCGAAAATGAGCCCAGCCAGCTCCGTCCTTGGGCCGTGTTCCCATCCAGGCTGGGGCCATGCTGGTGCATGCAGCATAGCTGGAAATAACTGCTGAACAGAGCTGAGTTTGAGGTGAGGAAGGACATAGTGAAAACAGAGAGATGAAGGAAAATGCTGAGCATCAGGTCCATCCCTTATCTTTATTTTTTAATCATATTTTCAATATTTTTTTTCAAAAGGAAAACCCAGCTGGTTGCTTAGATTGACTCTGTCTCTGATTCAATACAGCTATAATGAAAAGAGTCCAGTAGCACATTAACTGTTGTGATAAACATCAGAATCAGCCATCCACCTGCATGCACACACAGCTCCATGACAGGCCCATTGTATCAATATCAGAGCAGCATTTCTTTAGTGCTGCTGTGTCCAATAACTGAGAAATAGAACAAAATACCAGTACGATCCCAGAGCAGTTATCTGTACCCAACCAGATCTCAAGAGATTTATTTATTTTTAATAAGGTCCATCTTCCCCGTGTTTGTCAGAAGCACTTTGCTTTAAATGTTGGATGAGCAGAAGCATGAGTTCACTCAAGGAAGAAGGAACAACAAGATTCTTCCATTTCTTCCATCTAAGGATCTCAAAGCACTTAAAAACATCTTTTTTTCTAGCAAAGTGTCTCCATTTTGGAAGTTCCTTTAACAGGAGAGGAAAGCATCAACCTGCAAAGCGATGACCACAGCCAGCACCAGAGCAGGCTCTTGGAGCTCATTTGGAGTTGAATCTGACTCAATGTGCATAACGAGGAAGAAATAACATTAAACAACCAGGAAGGGGACTGGGAAACAGTCGGGCAGAATACAGAGCAGGGAAGCGAGGTGGAAAAAGTATGAGCAGGGAGATCACCATGAGGTGGATTTAGGCACCAAGAGAGTGAGGACAAGGTGTGATTTAGCCGGTGCTATTGACCCAGGTGGCAGTCATGAGGTTGCAAGTATTTTTCATGCTTTGCGGGAACCTGTAAATAAAGAAGAAAGAAGAGAGGAGAGCTGCAAATCCCTCCTTTGTGAAGAGCAAACAACTGGAGAGTGAGAAGAAACAAAGTTCTCCCCCATGCCAATAAAGACGTTAAAACAATTTCTATGCACAAAAGAGTGGAGATCTGTGTCCTGAGACAAGGACACACTGGATATTCAGAACCGCCAGAACATTCACTCCTTGGTTAACTTCCTTGCTGGTCTCTACTCTCATTTTGTCTGTGCAGCACCAGTGTGTAACCTGGGATATCTTCAAGTCCAAACACATGCCAAAATCTGCCTTCAAGAGGTATTGTCTTCAAAGCTTCAGTCTTGCCTGGTCAGCCCCACCACCCCTCTCCTCTCCCTGATTTTCACACACTCTCTACACTGGAAACTCATCTCAGCAATGTCCATGAATGACAGGACCTCTCTGCTTCCCAGACCCCTTCCCCTGAACCCTGGATGAAGCACAACCCTGGCACCAAACGAGAAGGCAAGGACTGCCGCGTGGAGGATATTTGAAGGGGAGAGGAGGGAGAGATAGGGTTCACTGTCCCAATAGCTCAGTGAGATGGGTGGGAAGGATGGGTTGTTTTTTTCTACCTAGATGATAGTGCTTTAATCTGGCTTTGACATTATCTGAAATTAAAATCGAACCTGACACGCGGACAGTGGCAGAAATGAATTACACCTCTCCTGCCGGTAGATAATCCCCTTCTAATACCCCCATCTTATTCAGATGAGAGATGGTTTAAGGAAAGGAGAAGCAAGAAACATCTTCCCTCATCCCCTTCCACAAATGGTAGCTCTTCCAAACCCTCCCAAATCTCATCTGCAAAGGGTAAGATTACGTAGCACACTTCTGCCTGCAGTGAGCTGCACCATCTCCCACTGCAGCGATGCACCGATATAGCCAGGCCCAAGACCAAGCCAGAGGTACTGGGAGGTGAGCGCACAAAGGGGTGCTGCCAAAGGGACCAAAGAAACAAAAACCCGATTACTAGAACAAGCAACTACAGTATGGGGACACAAATGTTAACATCCACCACAGTATCACCTTTTTGTCTTCTTACCTACCTTTCCCCATCTTTCATCTATGATGTCTCAGTGTCACAGTCTCTCCTGCATAACTGGACCTCAGATTTTTTTGATATTCTGAATTAATGTGTGCTCAGGCTTTTATTTCTCTCTCTCATCCCTCTTTTCCCCATAACTTCTTAACCTTTATACCAGCTTCAACCAACTGGACAGAACAGCTGATGCAAAGCTATTGCAGTCCAAGAGGTTGCATGAAAAGCAAGTGGCCAAGTAGAATAAAGAGACATAGATAGTGTTAGTCATGAGAGAATCCAAGAGGATTTTCCCACTCAAGAGGAAAGCGAGATATCTGTGGAGATGCTGTAGCCCTTTAGCTCATCACTGCTTCTCCAAAGAACATTGGGGCAAGGAACTGAGAAGAGACTAGATTGATGAACTGTTTTCTCTTTAGTCACAGGTTCAAACACATCCCACATCAGCACTGACTGAAAACAGAGGACAGTCAGTGGTTCTAATAGCTATACAGCATCTCTCCTTTCTTGAGGCAGTCAGTGTCAGGCAAATGGCAGGCAAATATCTTCACCACAAATGACCATTTCAATGGAGAAGTTAGAAGGACACCAGTGTGGCCCCATTCCCACCACAACGAGCCAACCCTGACTATCGTCTAGTGGTGTCTCAAACCAGTTTGACTCAATGCATGCAAAAGAAAAGAGGCCAATGTCCTGCAAAGGACATTAGGATAATGGATATTCTTGAGGCAAAGAGTATTTTTTACTATGGATTCTTTGTCTGTCTAATGAAAGCTTCTGCATGTGAAAAAAATATTTCCAGAGTTCCTTACAGGATCCCCTCCCCACTCCACACTTTCTTCTTCCCTAATTCTAATGCAATTCCTGACCATGAATGTATGTGGGTAAAATGAGCTAGGAATCTGCTGCACAATTCAATTTCAGAACCATTCCAGCTAATAATGACTCTAAACAAAATATAACGAGTAATTCATGCAGTAATATCACCCTAATTACATTTTTTAGAATGGGCTTTTCTCTCTTGGTCTCTCCACTCCCCCATCCCCAGTAAACACATTTAAAAGTAGAGAAAGAAAGTCACATCTCACTTAACACATTGTGAGGGACGGGACAAAATTGCAGGAAGAATAGATGAAAATTGCAGGGAATTTTGCCCTTTTTGTGGATCAGCATTCTCAGCACCACCTTTGCATGCTGAGTAATTGGTTTTCCATGGAACTCTTAGACACTATTTTTCCAATTTAGATTTTGAATTTTAAATTAATTTCACACCAGACAGCCAGGCCTGTACATTGAAACCTCCTCTGCTTTCCTCAGAATAAGCATAGAAAAGAGACAGCAGGGCTAAGGCCTATTCCACCTGTCCTACAGCTACCTGAAACCCACTGTGTGTTGTGTAAACACTGCTACTTAGCCACTCTCATACACTTCTTCCTAAAAATGGTTAGGTCGTACTACCCTATGTAGCTCTTTGATATGATCTTCTCATTGATTCATAGGTCCTAAGGTGAAGGAGACCATTTAGTTTGACCTCTGGTATAAAAGGCCACAGGGTTTCTCTACATCCATACCTGTTGGAACTAGACTATAAACTTTGGGAAAAAAATCATTCCTGACACAAGAGGTGTAAAACCAAGGTCTGGAGTGCACTAAGTCTTCTACTCCTGCACCATGGAAATCATGGAAGTGGGTCAGACTTTGCAATAGCCATCAAATGTAGCCTTGCCATGACATCTCTCTCAACAACACTCCTGTATGTGACCAGAGAACACGGGCACAGTTAGCAGCATTCCGCACTTCACTGTAAAGTTTGCTAGATTCTCCACCCCATCCAGCAGGATATAAAATCCAGAGATGAACCGAGCAGCTCTGAGTGGAACACCAACACGTTGTAGAACACTTCTGCACTGCACCTCTCTGGTGATGGAACTAAAAGATACAGCTCTGTTAGCAAAAGCTGTCGTTGGGTTCGTCAGCATCTTTTGTGACCCAGACAACACAGCGAGGGGGTCTGGATTACAAGTACACCGTCTGTTGGAACAGCTGATCCCCATCCATGTCAGCAGGAAAACAGCTCATAGCACCTGTTGAGTGAGTGCTGGAAGGAGAAGTATTTGACAGCAGCTGCTACACACAGACTGTTTTTGTAACAAGGACACAAGTCAAAATCTTGACTGAGACTCCCAGCAAGAGGCTAACGGAGAGGCTATAGCTAACAATGCGCACAGCTGGGACTTGCCAAGGACTGAGCCAAGAGCAAGAAGCATCAGAAGGTAATTTTGTGAAAATTGTCATGGCCTATGGCCAGATTTCACTTGAGAGTCCAGGAGAATAGAAGCCTATCAACTCTTCCCAGTTTCCCCTTTGGTTTGTTGTGAGATTGCAGAGCTTTCAGAAATCGGGGAGGAAATGGTGGCAAGTCAAGTGAAGAGTTTTGCACCTTTAACTTTGCAGGACATTTACTTTTCATAAGATCTACTCAGTGATCTTCCAAGCTGGGAAACTGATGAAGAGCGGCACTGAAGGGTGGACCTAAAAGCTAAAGAACATTAGGCCTTCCTATCTACATTTACAGACAGCTTAAAAGAATATCACATCACAAAGACATAAAGTGACTCAGACTGAAAGCAGATTCTAGTTTAATCTTTCAGTAGAACTACAAGAACTAAGAGCAATTATCCACTAAGTATTCAAGAGTAAGATGCACAGTTTGTAACTTCACAGCTTCACAACTGTAGGTCCAGACCAGGAGACCTGTGCAAAAGTCAATGACAAATGGACAAGCAGTGAGTCCATTTACAAGGCCTCCTCCACGGTGTACTTGAAGGAGTCCAATGGCAACACAGTGGTCATCTTGTTTTGTTGGAACACCGGAATTGTTTGTAAAATGGGAGAAGGGGATAGTGATGGTAAACCTGCAAAGTATAAAATGTGTATGACAGAACATGATTTCTCCCTGTTTCACTCTTTCAAACATAGCTGTTTCCTCTACTCCTCGTTTCTGCTTTTCTTATTCTTCTCTTTCATTTTCTTCCCCATTGACCTTCCTGTCTTCCTTCTGCATTGCTGGACAATTGCTGGACTCACCTTTCTTCTCTCATTTCTCAGACACATTTCTCAGTCTATATTATACCCCCTTTCAGCAGAGCAACCAAGGACAGCTGCACAGTCGGCTTTGAACACCCAGCTATGCACATGTTTTTATGTACCCCTTTTCCAACAAACTGGCAAACCATCCACTCTTTACTGCCTTCTCATAGCCCAATAGATCCTTCTCCTTTCACTTTAGTCGTCCTTTCCAAAGCAAGAGAAGGACAAGGCATTGGAGAACCCCTGTTGAGTGACTAGAAGGTCTAGCTATAGCAGCAAGCACAGCCAGCATGCCTCCTCCTTTCCAAATCCCTGACGCCACCAGCTTGTACCTGCTGTCCCTGTACAGCCTTCACCATGTGCCTCCCACAGCTGCGCACAGCATCACTCTTCTGCAGTCTCAAAAGTGCCAGATAAATGCCAGGTGCTTTCTAGCTAGGCCTCTCTGGATGTGACTCTCCAAGACTGCATACTGGCCTGGTTCCCTTTTACAGATGGTTTTTCCCCCTCATTTTTCTTCCTCTCCCCACAATAAACATGAGTTCTCTTTTCTCTTCTGCATTCTGGTGTGACTGACAGCACTGGGGTGAAACCACTTAGCACAGATGGCAAATTATCCTTCCCAGCTGCTCCTGTGTTAAGTTGACACTTTTGGCTTCATCACTATTAGTCCCTCAGCCCCTCTTCCTCCATGCTGCTACCAGACCTCAGTGCCAGGCCGAGACTACTGGTACCAGTACCTCCCAGTGATGTCCACAGGGATTACTTCCAATCCGAGAGAACAGGTCCCACTGCAAGCCCACTTTTGGGTGGAGGAAAAGAGATTTTCTTTATTCTCAAGGTCTTCATCATCATTACTCAGTGAGGAGAGTTCACAGAAGATGACAGGGAAGACAACAGTGTTGTAAATAGATGCTTGATATCTCGTTTCTTTTCTTAGAATTTTTTTTCCATCAAGGAAAGTCAGGAAGACATAGAAGACCTTCACCAGCTGCCCACATGCCCCTTGTTCTGGCGACTCAGAACATCTCATCTCTTGGTGATCTTTTTTCTCTCTTTCTTTAATTTCCTTTTACAATCAGGGCTTTCTCAGCGATGGGTCCAACAGAACAGGACTGTCTGAGAGTATAAAAGATGGTTCCAAGTGGTTTTAGTTATACTTAAAACAGTCCTTTGCACTCCAGCACCGTTCCTCTTCAGTGTCATCATTTCACTTGGAGAATCTGACTACATTTTGAGCTGAACAAAAGTGATGAGAGGACAGACATTCTGATTCATTCAAGGATCTGCTGCTTGTGTTCCGGTTATGTGAGAAAGTCTAACAACTCAAAGTCATCATTCCCTCCAACCCCAAACACAAAAAAGGCCTCCAATAGAATAGTCTCAAATAGGCCAATATATTCCTTTTCAATTATAGCTTGTATTCTGCAAGGCAAAACGTTTGTATCAAACTGTCGACTCCACAAGCAGTGTGGAGTCCTGAGAGCCTGCCCTGAAAGACAACCTCCTGGCTGGCCTATCTGTATCCATGAACCGGTCCTTTCAATCAGTGTTTTCTGCTCACTGGCTACCATGGCCCAGTAACAAGGTAGCCATACTGCAAAGAATCCACCTTCCACATCCAGCTCTTGCATTTCCTTCCTTTTCCAGTGTTGGATGCATCCCAGAGGCCAAGTCTACATTGTCTATTAACCTTTGTCTAACCCTCTGCAGCAGGTAGTGCTGATGTCTCCCCAGTTTGCCTTTATGTCAACCCTCAAACCAGCTACTCTTTGCTCATATTTCCAGCCTCAGAGATGAGGATGACAATGCCCTTGAGGATCAGCTTCAAATAACCTTGCAAGATACGTCATTCCTCCATATGGGCTCTACCTCCCATCCCCTATACACAGTGAGTCAAAGCTCTACTCTGCGTATACTCAGATAAATGAAAACCCTGGGAAAACAATCAAGACGTGCCATTCATTATGAGGGGGAAACTGGGAAATGAGTGTAAATTACTGGCAAAGTGTCTTGAAAGCCCTCCCATTTTCTCTACATTTTTCTTTGGTTTCTTGCAGATTTAATAGGTCGCTAGGCACTAATGAACATCAGATAGCGGAGCTGTCTGATGTTTGTTTGTCATTTTGTTTTTTTCTGGTTGATTAACATCCATGCTGGCAGTAAGGTATGAAATAGCAAGTTTCTCTGTGTATAGTGAGGACTCATTTCCTACTCCAAAAAAATGCTGAACTTAGTCCTAAAGACAAAAGAGTTAAAACAAACATAGGGAAATGAAGATTGTCTTTCCAAGTCAGCAGCCTTCCTTACCATATGCCCTTGATTTTTCTATCATTATTTTCTGCATTGTTTCACATTTTCTCAGTACATCAAGTGTTTTTTTTATTATTATTGTTTGTTTGATTGTTTTTGTTAGAAGTAGAAAAATTGAGTTCTCAGTTACAGGCATAAATCACAAAAGAGATGGCATTCGGAACCGAGGCCTAAAAGATCAACTCCTATTAGAAAACAGTGTCATCCTATCATCACTCGTATTTCCTTCTTCGTTCTTGGTTCTATGGGTGTTCAACAGCATACACCAATCCAGCTGGTGTTCTGGTGTGCTGGTACTGCCATACCAGTTTGCACTTCAAGACAAGGCTTATTCTAGAGCTATCATATATATAAGAACAGCAAGATAAGACTTCTTTCTCTGCCTGAGAACTTTATCTAGGAGAAATTTGAGGATTTGAACTGATTTCTGCCTGGTGGCTCTCTTGAAGTGGAGTAGCCGCAGAAGTTCAAATGCAGAATTCACCTCCACAGCTCTGCGCGCTCTGTTCAGGTCTGTGCCATCCAGATTCTCTGTGTTGTTACTTCAGTATATCCACAGTCCAACTGTATCCAAGTGTCACACCACACTGAAAAATAATTAAACCTGGAAAAATGACCATTGTCTGTGAATAAATTGGCTCTGGAAAATGTCCTGCCTGGTGAGCACAATGCATATTGGATACACTGAATTGGAAATACTCTCTGCATATGAACAAGTAATCTGCCACGTCAGAGCTACTGAGTTATGCAGACTAGTAATGCACTGGAGCACAGGAGGCTTGATGACTCCTGAGTATTTCAGATTCACTGTAGCTGGCATTCATGCTAGCAAATGCTAGTCAAAAGTATGTTAATATTGGTATTCACTACCATGACAGATGACTCATGTTAGCCTTATGCTACTGAAGAGTCCTTGAGAGCCAACTCTTATGCTTCTATCAGAGAATCATGTGTCTTCTCTTGCAGCTCCAGTTCTGGACCCAAGTGACTATGGTTGAAATTAAAAAAAATCCATAAATTTCCATTTTATACCTACCTGCTTCTGCCCTAACCTACTCAGAGATAAGAACAAACACACATTGCTCTCCTTCCCTTAATCCCCTTGCGTCAGAGTTCTCAGGGTTCTCAGCCCATCACTGAACAACTTCCATTGTTTATGCCAAAACCATTGGAAGAGATGAAGGAGCTGAGGCATTTGATGGACATCAGACCTCTCCAAGAGATGTCTGCTGACTTGAGAACTTGCTGTTTCCGCTCATATGACAAGTGAAGTAACTGAGGAAAGAAATGTTGATGGAAGCTTTTCTGTTTGTTGTTAGATCTATTGCGCTGGTCTGCAGGCACTTTAAGGAGCCCTAGAGACGTGCTGTTGGGCACTTGCTGCTTTGTCGTAGTCATGGTGCACCACTGTAGAGCTGAAAAAGAGACAGAGCTTTGAGGAATAACCCTAGGGGCCCAAGTCCAAATGTCTCAAGTGCTAAGGCTCTGTGGTTAAGCATTAAAGCTCTGAGGTTGAGCACTCTTTTACAAAATACCTATGCATATCTCTTGCAATCAGGGCTGTGCTGGGGTAAGTCAGTCTGGTTGGGTCAAAGTGGTTCTTGAGATCATTGTTGGTTCTTAGGCCATGGGGATCACTGATAATTGTGGCCTCAGCACTTGTCTTTCTCTGCAATGAGTAGACCTCTACTGAGTGACATTGCTTCACCAACCCTAACCCTTCCACTGAAACACATCCCTGCTCCCATGGGAAACAGGGGACAGATGTTTAATCCCACACCGTAGCACAGCAAACTGATGCAGGCTGTGGGGTGAAGAGAGATTCCACATCTGCTGAAATTGCAGGGTGAATTTGGGTAGGCAGAATACAATTATCCAAATTACAATTTAGTCAAGACAAAAATCTTTCTGAAATAATAGTAATACTTGGCAACTATAAAGCTTTACATGTTCAAAGCGCAGTGGTAATGTATATGTCAAAAACATCTGAATCTATAATAATTATTAGAAAGTGAGGAAATTGCATGGCTGGGAGGATTTTTCTTTATTTTTCTCTCAGCTTTAATTCACAGAAGCAGCTTTTCCCCCTGCCCCCAGAAAAATTTTGCTCAGACTTTTATCTCTCAGTCTTCTGCAATCCCAGTTTTCCTCCCAAAGATATGTCAAAAAAAAAGAAAAACTGTATCTCCACCTCCAAAAACAAGATTGTTCAATCTTAGGAAAACAAACAAAATGAAAGGAAGATGTGATTCCATAAGGGCACCACTTTTCAAGGTTAAGTGGATGTAAATAAACCTTATACACAAACATACACAGATATATGTACAAACTACAATGACTTACACTTCAGATACGAACCTGCAATCCAGCCTGGCTCCATTCAGCTCGGGCAGTGGATACATAGCTCATTTCCCCTTCCGCAGATGCCATGAAACTAACTGGCTGAGCTATCTGCAAAATATCCTTTCACTGTTCAAAACCATGGGATGAGCCCTGCATTTCTGGACCTGAATTGGGATCTTTTTGAGCAGTCAGCTCTCACTGGCATAGCTGGGGAATCAGGCTGTTTTTTCACCAGAACGGTAAGCATTGTGCTAAAAAAGTAAAATGAAGCCGTGTCTCTGGACAGCTGTTGGAGCCAGAATTAATTTCTCTAATTCTGTACTCCTAAAGCATCAACAATGGCCAATGTTTTGGGCACTAGTGGCACATTGGCTGGCTCACCAGAGCTCCAGGGCCCATTTCTCATTTGTATATTTACATTAATTTCCATATGGCATAGAAAACACAATAAATAGAGGTAGGAGTGTGATTTTGTGAATTTCCATGTATTTGAGGTTTATTTCTGCAAGTTTCTGAGCATTCAGTCATTGATTCAGCAGAAAGGGCTAAGCCTTGGCTTAAAATAAAGCGTGTGCTTAAGTGCCTGGGGCCGGAGTGCTGAGCCTTCTGCTGCAGGCTCACTGAGGCAGTCCAAGACCATTGCAAGGAGCACAGGCATTTGTTGCCACTTGGATGTGCCATCTTGAAAATGCTACAGGGTTGGGAATCTTGAAAGCTTTTTAGGATGATGAGAGAAATTGTTAGAGGCCATGGTAGAGAGGCAGGAAAATGTCGTGTCAGAATGCAGCCTGTGCCTGGGCACTGACATGAATAGTAAAAAGGCAGCAGCTTTGCCTGGTTCTGATGGATGAAACACACACGTGCATTTACCTACACACCACATACATTCAACATACACGCCAGGTTAATTCTCTAGGTCACCCCTGTCCTTCCTGCTGCCTTTATTAACAGGAAAGCCCAAAAGAGGACCTACAGCGGCCGAAATGCAACTTCCAGAGCAGGAAACAGGTCGACTGGCCCTCCACCTCTCCCAGACAAGGGTACAGAGGCAAGAAAAGCAATGAAGCCTTTTGGATTTGGAAAGAAAAGAGAGAAAGAGAGATGCAATAAATTCCATGGAATCACTTCGCTAAAAAAAAAAAATCCAGGGAAACAAACAAAAAAAATCCATTCAGCCAATGCACTATCAAAAGCAGTAACTTTGGTTTAAATACCTTTTCTAGGCACAATTAAACTTGAAAAGGCTGCTTGAACTCTCCCCACAGCAGAATCCCAGTGGGGTTAAAGTGTTCTGAACTCGCAGTGCCTAAGTGTCTCTCTCTAGTGCTCAGAGCTAGAGGGGAGACTGACTCATTTGGTTAAAAATAAAAACACTGCTATCTAAACTTTAATGGCTTTGTTTCCCATTGCTGCAGGCAGTGGTTCATATGCATTCCAAACAGCACTTTGACTGCAAATGTACCGTTTTGAAAACTATTCCACCTGAAAAACAATATCTTTTATC
The DNA here is from genome assembly GCA_013389825.1 of Crypturellus undulatus. Taxonomy (NCBI): domain Eukaryota; kingdom Metazoa; phylum Chordata; class Aves; order Tinamiformes; family Tinamidae; genus Crypturellus; species Crypturellus undulatus. The sequence continues at coordinate 101,437 of VWPW01014142.1, forward strand.
TGCCTGCCTTGCTCTGTTGGGGGCTGAGAGCAAATCCATCCCAGCTCTGGCACGCGTGGGAAAGGTGGCTGGGTGGAAAGGGTGAAAGCTGGCTGCACCGCACGGATGACTCTTCTGGCATCCTGTCCCTGTCATTCCTGGGGAAGAGGAAGGCAGCTGACAGATGCTCCAGGATGGGGGGGCTGCAAGTGCTGCTGACTAAGTCTTCAGTCTGTGCTCGAGGAGGAAGCATCTGGCATGATATGTGGGAGGAGGATGGCTCTGGAGGAGGATGAAGGCTTCTTGCCTTCTCATCCCCAGGCCCTACTGGACCTCGCGATGGACTCAAACAGCTCTGTGAGAGGCACCTCCCCACTCACCTCCCCTTGCCTCACTTGTACACAAACAGTAAATCTCCAACATCATGCACCAACGTGCTGGAACCAGTTTGATCTTCATGATCTTTGGAGCAATAACAAAGATAAGTAGAAAGCAAAGCTGAAATTGTGTTCTGCCTACCGGCACACACACTCTGTTTGCCCGTGTTGAAGCCTCATTTGTGACGTCTTCACTGCTGCTGTCACTTGTGTTGGGAGGTTAATTTAGGCCACATGTGCTAACACCTGCTGAAATGCTGTAACTTCATTTTGCTGGAGGAACAAAGCAATCTCACAAATGCACACCTAGGCTCAGCCGAGCCAATCTGCATGGCTCAAATGCCAGCTCCCAGCTGCATGCACTCGCCTTGTCTACACAAATTCCACACAGGCTCGGGGTTTGTCTAATGGCTAGGTCTGAAATAAGTAATTTGTGTAAGGGTGATCACTATTTAGTCCTGTGCTTCAAAAAGCAGCACCCAAGCGCTTTCTTGGTGGCCCCACTTCTCATGTCAGGCTGATCAGCATGTTAGGGTCAGTTTGAAGGCTTTTGAATGGCTATTCCCTGGGTTTAATGTAGGGTGCTGAGCCTCAGCTCCTGCTCCCACGGAAATCAATGACCAGCTTCTCACCACATTGCGGGATCCATTTTAAGGGATAGCAAAAGGAACTGGCATTGGGGGGCACAAAGGGGTGTTCAAATAAATGGTCCTCAGTGGGGTTATGTATTCATCTCATGCATATAATGACTTCGTGTTGTTACCTTAGCAACTGAATCTCTTAGATGATGCAATCAAATTTGGGAACGATGTGATTAGAAATGACAGGCAAGGGGAAACAAAGGGAAGCAAAGTTGCTGTGGCAGCTGGGATGCAGCACTCAGCGCGTAATGCATGTATTGGGGCTGCGAGACATTCTTCCGAGCAATTACACTAAATATCATATTCTATTTGCCAGCTAATTACAGAATATCATTCAGTGCCTGCCGTCCAGCCTGTCCCTGCTCTCCCTGCTTTGGAGAGGCCCGTGGAATGACACTCTCATTAACCTGGCTGTGTTTGATCTGCTCCTACATTTTCACTTGGCACCTGCCCAGGACAAACGCCTGCTCGGTTTTCCCCCTTCTCTGCATATTCCCTTCCCCACATCACGCCCTCCACCCCATCCCTGCTGTCTCTTGGCAGATGCACACCCGTGTCTTTGCAGAGATGCCCTCCTGGGCGAAGTCATGCTGCTTTGCCCCTCAGAGAGCGCTTTGAGCCTTGCTCGGGGCTGCACGCGGATGGCTGCAAATGCTCAGCCGGCCTCTATCCCCTTCTTGCAATTACCCCCATAGCTGTATGGATCCATAGCGCAACGCTCAAGCATACACAGCTCGAGCACAGCTGCCCAGATGCTGTGCTGGCTTTGCACACTGCCAGGTGACATGGCCACACAGCAGGGGACACCCCATGTCCCCTACCAAGAGGCGAGAACACCCACGTGAACTGGGGGTGGAGGAGCTGGGGTGCAAGGTGCACTCCACACAACCGCCACTTTGAGGATGTGCACTTGTCATCAGGACACGCTCCAGGCCCTGCATCTGCACTCAGGGAAATGGTTACCCTGGAAAGGAGAGAAAAGCAAGTGGAAACATAGGGAATAGTGACCCGCACTGTAAATACTGTTGATGATTCATAATCCTTTTTTTCTTTTTTCCTCTCAGAATTTTAGCTTTCTTAACTATTATCCCTCTCACAGGAAGCACCGGCTGTTCTTTTGACAGGTTTATGTGACCCAGCAGGCACTTTTCATTCATTTTCAGTGTAAAAACAACAGGCTCAATTCTCTGTTGCTCTGTACCTGGCAGTGTCATTAGCCCAGTGCCGAGGATGAGGAGCAGGAATAGGAAGAGAGAAGAGTCACTGCTGCTCTGATGTGATACCTTTTTACAGCTACCCATGCTGTCCTCAGCCGTCATACGTATCTGACAGCAACTGAGAGTCACCTCAAGGGTGTGAAACCAAATTGTTTCCCAAGGAGTGCAGAGAAGGCCACAGAACTGATCCCATTTCTCTCTCAGACCCTCTGGCCTTGTCTTCACTGCCAGAAAAAGAAAGGGTGATTTGAAATATTCATTATCTGATGTGTTAAGATCCTTGTGGTGACAAGATGCCTTAGTAGATGGTCAGGATGAACACTGTTGTCCCTAATGAGCAAATATTATTGGAGTAGAGCAGGCTGCTTCTAAGCTGGGGTTTTAAAAACTGTGTTAACCACTTAGTAAATGTGATAAACTACCCAGTGAGAGCATGACTTTGCCTCTCTTCCCTTTTAACTTCCTCTTTAGATGGGAGCTGAGATCAGAGAGAGGGAACAGAGAGTCTGACTCACCTTATTTCTCGTATTTTCAGTCTCTCCAGAAAGACAATAAGAGGTTTTACTGTCCAGCACCCCCATGACAGGATACCTCACCACAGTTTGCCATGTTCCCCAAAACCTCAGGTTTCCCTCTTCCTGAGGGCAATTTCTGCTTCCAAGGAATCGCAGTTCCCTTTAGGGCATCACGAGCTATCAGGAACCCTTCTGATGCACAACCTCCTTCACACCCGCAAGCAGTACCTCATCTGGCCAGGTGCCACGGGTACCACTTGCGTGCGGCACCTCTGTTGGATGCAGCAGCACTGTCGCTTGGAGCCTTTCCTGCAAAACAGCCACCGTGCAGAGCCCTTCGCCACAAATTTCCTTCTCCTCCTGCCCTCTCTCAACAGGCTCTGTCTGGCATCCAAGAACAAGTTGCTGAAGATGAATAGGGCTGGATTGGAACAAGCGCCAGCAGGTGTCTGTGAAGCACCGTGGGCCTGCAAAATTCAGACAGATAAAACTGCCACGGGATGGGAGAGCGGGAGAACAGCTGAGGAGGCAGCAAGCACGAAGGGGGATCTGCTGCTGCCAGATGGGGCACGGGGAGACGATTTTAATTTGAATTGCTCGCAGGCTTAGCAGCCAGGCAGGAAGAAATCACCGCAAATCCATCTAATGCAAACTAATGCTGGTCATTAGAAAGCAAGCTAGAACAAGTGCTGTCTGCATTAGGGAAAAGACATTAGGAAGAAAGTTTCTGAGCAGGTTTTCAAGCCGAAGTGGATCATCTCTGAACATTTACCCTTCATTTACTGTTGTTCTCCACACTGCAGAAGGGAGGGTTGCTATTCTTTTTTTGCTGCAAAGAGAAAGCACCCTTAGAGGATCTTCCTTGTACCGAGGCTCGCTTTTTAGCAATGCTGCACCAAAAGCAGTGCTTGTGGCTGTCAGTAAGAGGCCCCGTCATTCAACATCACTTAAAAGCACAGTAGCCTTTCTCTCTCCACATGCATCAGGCAAATATCTTTAATTGGTTTTCTGCAATTCTGCAGTGCAGAAAAGAAATATTCCTGCTCGTGACTGGCACTGACCACAGCCCCTCTCCCACAAGCAAAGCTCCCAGAGGAGTCATTTAACAAGAACCAAATGCTTTTTGATGGCCATTTGTGAAAATACGCAAATCAATAATTCCCTCTCAGCAGCAGACCTTGGATGAGTTCTCCCAAACCTCCTGGCTGCTAATGGAAAGACAGCAGCATTGCTAAAGGGACACCATGCCATTAAAAAGTTATGTTTCAGAACAACCTGTCTTCCTTCAAAATAGTCACTCTGATTATTCAGAGTGGCTACAGAATCAAATGTGTTTCTGTTCTTTTTTTTTTGTTTTTTTCAATGTTTGCTGGGTGATAATTTATCTCACTACATAGGACAACATCTTAGCAGTTCCTGCTGGGCATCAGTTCCAGCAAAGTCCTGTCATAAAAGCTCATAGGAAGACCTACAGAAAAAATGTCCAGCTGGTCTGAATTCAGAAATGGTTGCTGCAAATGGGAAGTGAAAATCAGGAATCTCCACGCACATTGAAGCCTAGGAGTAGGGACTTAGCAGCCAAGAGAGATCAACAGACAACCTTTCTGCTCCTGTGACCTAACCAGGAAAAGAAGAATAACGTTTCCCCAGCTAAACAGGCATCATACAACCCATCTTGCACAAGACTGACTGGGTTTTGGAGAAATGGCCAATAATGACGGGGTCAGGAATAAACGGGGAGGCAAGACACCCATCCTGCAGTCTGGTCTTAAAACCTGGTTGGCAGTCTTAAGATAAAAAAAAAAAAAGAGAGAAAAAGGAAAGTTTTACTGTCCTGAATCAGAATGATTTCACGCAGGTCTTGAACTATCAACCACTGTGAGCAGCATGCAAGTGAGCATCTCTCCTCGCATTTCAGCTACACATATCTAATGAGGCCAGACAATGTCTCATTAGTGGTGCTGAACTGAAATAGCTTTTGGGAAATGAGCTCTCTTCAGGGCGAGAAAGCCTTAGGAGAAAGAGGCCACAGGATGGGAGATCTTGGGAACAAGCACCTTCAGGAGGAGGCTGTAATTCTGCTCGGACTGAAAATCCGAGCAGAAAATCATCCCCTGTCATTGCACTGTATGAGTTTTAGTGTGAGATTGCTATAAACTCCTGTCAATAAACTGTTAATTTTCTACAAAACCTCATCAAGCACATTCCCATTAAGTCCTCTAGCACTTTTGCAGCCTAAAAAGAAGAAACTCATCAAGTTTCTTGATGAAAAGAAAAAAAAAAAAAGAAACTCATCAAGTGTCACTGTTTTCAGTAGAACTGATAGTAGATTATCAAGGTGCACAATATTGTTTCTTCCTCTGTCCCAACACCTCCTATACTCTGAGCCAAAGAAAGTAGTGTGTTTTCTCTCCTAGGACTCACCTGATGTCTAATCAGCTACTGTGCTTTGCACAGGTCTATGTGACCAGTATGAAGCAAGCCAGGGAACACTTTGCTTTAGAGTGAGCACTTCTTCACTAAAGACACTCAGCAGACAAGGCAGTCTGGCTCACCTGCCATCCAGGGAATGAGGAACCTCCACGGTGCTGCTAGACCTTCATTCCCTGTGTTACATCCCAACACTGCTGTGGATAGCAGGCGCTCAGCAGTTCACATCTGGCTGGCAGTGAGTGTCCAGAGCCTACAGCAACCAGCTAGTCACATAGTGGCTGTGGAGAAGTGCCCACAGGGGCATCAGTCACAGAAGGCTGCTGCTGATGTCCATGGGGAGGACCACCCCTTGTGCCAATCAATCTGAGCTCGTTCTGGACCATCTGGCTTGGGCAGCAGTGCAATCGGAGCAGAATGAGGTTCAGCTGAGGTGGTGGAAGCCAGGTATAGACAGTCTTTCCATTTTACTGCCATGTACAAACAGGTAAGATGGGGACAGTCACCCTGCTATGGCTCCAGGGATGTGTACATCAGGTCAGATAATGTCTTGGTTATAGTTTAATAGGAGTGGATTCCCTTTCTAGTTCTCCCATCTTCCTGCATTTGCACAATTTTTAGCCCACCTTATAGCAGTTTGCAAATTAGAGGAGCTCGGGCTGGCAGAAGCATAATCTTCTGTTGCTTTTCAGTGTGAAGTGTCCTGAATTTATCTAAGCAACTATAAACCCAGCCTTGTGTGTATTAGTAGACCAAGACTTGCACACCAGGAGGTCCTGTCTAGGCTCTTGGTGGGGAAGGAGTTAACATGTTCCTCTTGCACAAGTTAGATTAGAGCCAGACTGGGCTCTGCTGGAGAGAATCACTTTATCAGAAGAGGTTAGCAGCAAAAGAAACTCTTAAAAGACTCTCTGCAGTGTGCAGGGCTGGGGGCGAGTTGTGTTGTTTGGACCTGGGAGCAGTTGCTTGTTATGAAAGACTCTGCTGATCTGTTTTAGGGGAAGATTTCGAGGCTTGCTGTTCATTGCTAAAGCAGATTTTT
>VWPW01014148.1:0-36799 GCA_013389825.1 Crypturellus undulatus
GGGCCTGGGACTCTACAGGGCTGCCTTGATGCCAGTGAGAGCTCAACCTACATGTTCCTCTGACAATCTGCAGCTTACCTGTTCCAATTCACTGCAGATAATCTGGGAGAGCAGCACCTTTACAGCACACGGCGGATGTGAAGTTCACGACCCAAAGGCCACAAGAACTCTAACAAGTAATGTAAGACACCAGTCGCCTACTTATCACAAACCACAGTTCTAAGATAGCTACTGCATAAGTCGTATAAGCACCACGGTCTAGCAAAATACATATATAAAGTATTTCCATTGCTGTACATCTACACACTCTGTTTTAACATCATTTCACTGTTTAAGACTACTTCCAATTCCCTGCCCTAGGCTTATGCTCTGTGTAGTGAAAGAAGAGTTGATTTAGCACATTTAGTCAGTTCAGAACAAGCATACATCTCATCCGGGTGATGAATGAATGCCACTAACAGAGCTACGTTTCACAAGTTATAGAGAGAGTTTCTTGTTATCCAGGCTATAATAATAATAAAAAAGGATGCTACTCAAATCTAAGTTTTGGATATGTGCATGGAAATCTGAAGCTCTGTCTCTTTAGCATCCTTTTCCTCTGGAAAGCTATGATACAAATACAAGCGTACAAGGCACGTACATGCGGCTGAGCATAACTTTAGAGGACCGAATTCTCATCCTTTGACACGACCATGCTAGTAGTATCTCCCCTCTGTCTGTTATCTGTCAGCATCTGCTTGCTTCTTGTTTGACATTTACAGGGGAGTCAGGCCGACTTTCTATTCAGTATTTTGTATTTGTTCTATACTTGCATATCTGAAAATGCAAGACCTGGTACCCCTAGGGAGGCTGACTCCTTACAGCAATCAAAACTGCATTATTAGCCTTACTTCATGCAAGTCTAGCAAGCTGTCTTCGACATTTGTGTAAGTGTCCTGCTGTGCTTCTGCCTTCTGGCTGTACAAGCAAATATCAACTGTAATCGAGCCAAACAGAACCTTAATATCTTCTAAGAGACAAGAAGCAACAAGGTACTCCTTGACACAAGGGACCATGGCTAAAAACTTGTATTGCCTGTCACTCGATAAAATGAGAGCAAAGTCCACGTATCCACATGGTCTGTACAAACAAACCATAAATGATAAACGTCAGTCTTTTATGTTCAGAGAAACACATAGATATCTATTAGTGATTATATACTGATGTAATATAGCACTATGGTTGATATGGTTGATATGTCTGTAGTGTGGACAGACTCCAAGTAACAGAAAGTGAGAGTCTGGTGTTTTGTAAGGATATATAGGTAAGTTATTCAACAGCCATGCAACTTCAATAAAGTTAAATGATTATGTAATAGAACTTCTAATAAAAGCTAATTACAATATAATGAACAGACTTGTTAAGGGCCTGAAAACATCCATGGGTGCCAAAAATAATTTGAAGAGTGTTGACAAAATCTGAAAATTGTCTTATTTGAGATGCTCATTCCTCTTTAACAAATTCGAACCAATCCTCCGTAACATCCACAAGGTCACTTCATTGTTCTTTAAATTTCTTAAGATTTTCCTTAATAGCATCAACTTCCAAGAAGCAGGAGTTTGTGCCATGCTTTCTTGTGCTATGATCAAATGATCACAAAAAAAACCTCTCTATTGTCAGACTGTATTGAAGGAGTAGACAAAATGTCAAGATGACACTATATTTCCAGCTCAAACAGGGACTTCATGCTATCTTTTTTAGATTGAGCAGTGTACTGTGAGTCTCAATTTGGCAACTGTACAACAAGCCAAGTATGACTCTACTCATTAGTGAGTGTGAATAATGCACACTGATGTGATAAGGGACAAAGAGCAATTTCATTGCAAATGAGTGAACTTTAAAAACAAGATTCTCTCTCAGAAGGGAAAAGTGTTCTTTGTCCTCTAAAACGGCTCATGACTCTGCACATATCAGTCTTAAGAATCCCAGGAACTAATGAAGTGCTGTAACATAGATCTGAATTTTTAACTGGCATAATCTAAATGAGAACAACCTAGGAAGGAACTGTGCTCTTATGCAGCTAGTCATGTTCAGATCAATAAATGAACAATTTGTAATAGAAAGTAAGAACACAAAAAAAAAGTGAAATAATGTCATGGGTTATAATGAAAGGTGGTCTACCGTTTCATTATTATTATTGCTTTTCGTTACTTGTTAAAGCAACAGAGAGAATTTGCCTCTGAAATGGCAGTGCTGCAGAGAAATGACAGAATGAAACACAGAGGTTGAGCTAATCCATGCAGGTGTGGAAAGTCTTCCCCCGAGTTCTCCACACGAAGTTATCCAAGTGGCTACTATAATTTTTCCCTTGTAATGAAACTTTGACATTGGAAATAGCTTACCATGTGCAACTTTATTCTCAAAAGATCTTTTCTACAGTCTTCCTGGGCTGTTGCCAGTATCCCATGTATGATGCATGTTACTAGCTGTGTAATACTTTGCAAATCACAGGCTAGCAGCTAGCTTACACTATGACAATACTTGCATCTCCTTTTTGCTCTAAAAAGGAAGCAATGGAAGTGATTTGTCTGTGAAAGTGCTTTAAGCTACTCCTCAAAGCATTATGAGATTCTGGTGTCAATCCTACACAAGTAGGATTGTTGTCACAGTCACACAACGCAACAACATGATGCAAATGAAGCAGTTGATACTTGACAGTGTCATAGTATGCAAGATGAGGGTGTATTTTCAGAATACTTGTTTGTGGAGACATTTCGGTAGTCCTGTCTTAGATACCAGAATGTCCCATAGATTTATGGAAGGACAAAGCTGAGAATATTATTTCTCTTTGAGAGTTCAGAGAATCAGTAGCTAACAAAAATTATGTTCTCTCTGTTCTGCTTAAAAAATTAAGTGGCACATTTTGTTCCATATATACTTTCATTGAACATTTCTAAGCTTGTCAGGCTGCTGTGAACCAAATCTGCAAGATAGCTGAATATCAGCCATAAAAAACCCCTAAGAAATACAAGTAAAGCAACTGGGAAATGTATATATATTTTAAGTCAGTCCTCCTCTCCAAGTATTTTTACAGTTGTTCCAAATAAGCATTTATGAAATAGTCATATACAGGTTTCTGAAACTACAGAACCCTTGATTCTATGCAAGTGGTTTACAGAAGCTTAATATTAGTAAAAATATGCCAGGTGTATTTTTGGCAGTTGGACAGCAGATGGTAATCAACCCCTCCACCCACCCATGCAGCTTTCTGCAGCCTTCACTAAAAGCTGGAAGTATTGTATCAGAAAGAGTCTGGGAATGAACAAAGTCATTATTTGGACTGAAGTTAAATCTACAACAGAAAAAATAAGGTTGTATTGGTAAAGTCCCAATATAGATGATTACTTCATTGTTTCTAAGCTTTTAAAAAGTGCATGTTTGTTTACAAATCTATGTTGTTGACATTACAGACATAAACAGAGAATTCTGTACCTAGCCTAAGTTACATAATTAAAATGCAGAAAATAGTCACTAGAACAACAAAACACACCTGAAAGTTGCTTTATTTGTTCGTAAGTTTTGTGCATTACAGGAAGCATAGGTTTAACTACTGTGGACAAAAGCTCACTTCAGTCTGGAAGAGCATTAAATGTTAACCATAGAGATGGACAGTAAGTAGAGCGCCCACATTTGAGCATAATATGCAGGTTTTTTTCTATTGATGGAATCTAACATTCAAGAGTTACAGATCTTTGAGATCTTTCTGGATGCTCCACAGTGTATCTGCACTCTTCCTCAGCTGAGCCACCTCATCATCCTTCAGCTTTTGGTTGATGACACTTGTCAATCCAGAGGCACTTAGGACACAAGGAAGGCTCAGGAAGACTTCATTCTCAATGCCGTACATGCCCTGCCACAGACAAAAGCGCAGTTCATCACTCAGGGAGGAACCCAGCACCCTAAATCAACTTTTCCTTGAGACAGCATTAACCCTACTGAAGCAGAGCTGAAGGCCTGCATCAGGTTCCAGCCTGCAGACAAATTCTACTAGCAGTCACAATGAGCAAAACATAATCTAGTTTTGAAAATAAAGTGACTGGCAATCCTGAAATGGTTGACTTTAGGAATTTCCTCATTCCCTCTATCCCTCCCAAAGCTTATATAGCAATTAATTGACAAAAGCCTCACAGCCATAGTATTTGAGCACATAGTCGCGGCAAGTCTTTATTTCCTGAATATAGAGGGAGCTGTAGGTTAAGCTCGGCATGCTCCAAGTCCTTGCTTCGTCATAGGAAACGTAGCCGGCACAGACCAGATATAGCTGGTTACATGAGTACAGCAGGATATAGCTCTCCTCCCTGACAATTTTGCTGCAAAGTGTTTCACGAAGTCACAGATGGGCCTCCAAGGAGTTATTTGTTCTTTGCACTGTACGTTCCTTCTAATGAATCTGCACACTACACCGAGGTAACTTGATCCAAAATGAAATATGACATTGGCCAGAGTACAGAGACTTTTGTTACAATTCTTGTGAGCGAAGGGTAAGCTAAGAGGGCCGACTGAAAAACACCACAGTAGTAAGCTCCCAGGACAGAGCTTTCAAATTCAGAGTAGCTATCTTAAAAAGTTCGCTTTATTCAAGGCACCTTGCAAACTGAGATTCTGCATCTACTTAGCTCTTCCACAAAAACAACAAAACCAACCAGAGCACCCAGGTGGCTACTGCTTCTTACCTTCACCATAGTGGACACTGGATGGACCCGACACAGGTTCTTCAGCATGGTCTCACACAGATCAGCAACGCTAAGGCCAATAGCCCAGTTTGTGTATCCCTTAAGTTTAATCACCTCGTAGGCACTGAAGAAACAATGAAATACATTAGCTAAGGTGGCTTCAAGACACTTCCTGAATGATAAGCCTTGAATAAATGTCTCACTTCTAAGATGAACTGAAATCCTTGTGATACGCATGTCAGTTCTGTATTTAAAAGTCCAAAGAAGCAGCTAACAGATTTCAGCATCAGGCAATAAAAGCAAAGCCTACGTTATCCTGTACATGCAATGAGAAATCTTATTGTACTCAAGCTAGATATTTTTCAACTAGTATATTCTAAGAGCATATCTTACAGTGTTAAGCAGAAACCAAACAGAAATATAACTGAACAAGTTTTCTATTCAAGTCAGCAGACCAATAATTTAGATAATACATTCTGAATATATTCAGAATAAGTGAATATTTAGCATCAAGCCAAGCCCACAAACACATTCTTTGGGGAAAAAAAGGGGTTTCTAAGCTCTGTATTTCTAGAGTCTTCATATCAATAGAGTCCTTGTTTCACTTGTGGAGTAAGTGAAACTGAAGTGGGCATTTTATGCAGTAGTGTAAGATTTGCTGCAGGATGCCATATCTTATGAACTGAAATTCTGCATCTCTGCCTTTAAATTAGGATTTTTCCTTACTAATACAGCTCTCTTAATAAAAGGGCATATTTGTTCCCATATTCCTCACTCACCTTTCCACCACCTGCTTGTGGACCTCCTTCCAGTTCTCACTGTCACTGTCTGTTCCCATCGCAGGGTTCAGCTCCTGGAGGGATACGCCTGCCACATTCACTCCACTCCAAACAGCCACTGTAATGCACATTAGAGATGCCGTAAGTTTTAGCAGCAGTCAGCAATGCTTCCCTTCCACCTTTCCACTAGAGACAAGCTTGAAAGACACAGGCAAACCTCCAGTAATGGTTCAGAGAGGCAGATTTTACATTTTTGTTTCACTGCTGAATTCTGACAACTCTCAGGCTATCAAATAAGAGAAGATGTAGTCAAAATGTCAGTACCAACAGATCAATCTCTCAGCAGTTGAATCATAGAACTTTCAGTTCTTTATAGATACATTTGATGTCAGAAGCCTCAAAATCTAGGAAATTGGTAAGTCTCTTAACCGTTTCTTTTAAAAGTGACTAAAAAAATAAATTATTTTAGAACTGCAATAAGAACAAGCACATATTTGCTGCCCATCTAGGATTGCTCTCCAAGAATTTTCTTCTTATTCCCCTGAAAACTAGGTTGGCAACATGCAAACTTACAATTCCAAGACAGGAATTTTTGTAGTTCCCTCTATGCTGAAAGGCTCATTTGCTGTTCCAGTGAAAAGTTTCCTACTGACTTCCAACAAAAAGCAGCTATTACACCAAAGCAGAATGAGGTCTGCGTATGCTCAACCATGCTCTGTTTTCATTACAGTGTAGGGCTGCTTTCAGTAAATCCTGAAGGGGATCAGACCCTGTGATTCAAAGGGCTACTAAAGAGGTCATCCTAAAAACGCACAGCACTAAGAAGTACAAACCAGCACCAATCACATACACAGCTGTTTTGCTACATCATTTCACACTTGGAAAGAATGTCTGAACAGTTAAGGTTCATTTCACAGGGATTTAAAGTTCTCTAAGTAACATCTCCATGTCACAAAGGAAGGTAAAGGGTAACAGCAATACCTTAAATCTGGATTGCTATCACTTTCCACTGTTTGCAGCAGAAACTCTGCAGCTGATCTAACATAACTAACAGTGCTTTTAGAGGAGACCCCTACTACAGACTGTATTATGACACTCCAAAACTGAGGCTAGAAGGAAAAGTAAACGGGGGGAGAAGGGGTAATTTCACTTGAAGAATTAAATCTACAGCCACAATTACTCATTGAAAATGATGTGGCTGGATTTACTCGACTTGTCTTAACTCTGTTCTTCATAAAAATACAGCTAAGTGCCCGTAACTCAAGTTCAGCTGCATCTGTTCTCTCACAGTTTTGCAACACATCTTAGGCCTGAGCCTCTTCTGTGATATTGCTTATTCCCAATAAGACTGAAGAGCTCCTTACCACTCGAATCACCATGTTCTCCCAAGATCCAGCCATGGCAGCTGCTTGGGTGGATACCAAGTCTCTCGGACATCAGGTAGCGAAATCTCGCTGAATCGAGATTGCAGCCGCTTCCAATCACACGATGTTTTGGCAGCCCACTCAGCTTCCATGTGACATAGGTTAATATATCCACTGAAAAAGAAGAATAAGCATAGTTAGGAAAATAGTTGGCACACACCAAAAGAAAGAAGCCTTTACCTCACTGCAGTTGGTAGAGCATCCAGAGGGACTCGGAATGCAGCTGGGCTCATTGGTCACAGCATTTTGGGTTATTTGGAGGAACAGAAAAACATACCCTGCTTGGATAACTTAAGGGTTGCCCAGCTACTGTTTAAAAACTGAGGACAATCACTGGAGAATAGTATCCTATCAGGTAAACCCCAAGTGGCTTTATTGTCTATAGGGCACCCAGATTTGGGACTGAGCTCTATTGACCTGGCTAAAACTTTCAAGTAATTTCATGAAGTGTCCTTACCTTTCTCTTAATCATCTCTCTACAGGTAGAGCAATTTATTTACAGTGAAACATGTTTGCTTTCTGTATCATAATTACTCCAGGTTTATTTCTTAAACAGGTTTGTGCTTTAAGCAGTATTCTCACTCATCACCTCAACAGCATGAAAAGCCATACAAACTCTACATTTTGGCATGCAGCTCTAAAGAAAAGTATTTATTTTTAGGAATAAGAAAAGAGAAAAAGAACCAAGTTTTCTGGGAGAGGAGCTAGAAAGGGAAATGAGCAGAGAAAACCTCAAATCCTTAACTCACAAAGCAGTAACAACAACTTACATAGTAAGAACAAGTTCTGACTCCCAAGCTTTAAAAGGTAAACCAGTTCTCATGGGGCAATGATCTTATGTTGGCATGTGTATACCTGCAATGTATCACTTAGCTCAGGTACTAAAAGTCCACAATTCCAGCACAGTTCATACCCTGCTCTCATGAGTCACACAATCTTCGGGCAAAGCTGCCATAGAGCTTCAGTTAAGAGAGTTCCTGCCAGGCTCAATGTCACCTGCACAGACTACAGGTCACCTCCTTGCCAAATGGCTACATTTCTCTCTGGAAGGTGTCGTTTTTAAGCTAGGTGCTGAGCCAGGCACGCGGACTTTCGAGGGCTGATCTGCAACCTCAGTTTGTCAGCAGTACGGCTTTCCACTTGGGACAGGTCGAGCACAGCGCTACCAGAGTTAGAGCCCAGACAAATTTGGGGAAGCTCAACAGGGAAGGTCATCCAGGTCACACACCAAAACATGTGGTGGGCACCCTTGATGCTCTTAAAAGTCCCTTCTAATGAGCTCACAATAGCTTCCACTACAGAAAACTAGATACAACATATGCCAATTGAGCAGAAAACATTATAAAAACAATCCTGAAAAAGCATTTTACAGTTTTCCTCTTGCAGCTGAACTACTGGAGGCAAGTCCATTGTCTGAATTCAGCCTTGCTAGAACAAGAACCAATTTATCTTTGAATTCATTATTTCGGATGGATGGATGTTTAAAATTACCCTAAGTTATTACACTTGTACAGTAGCCTCTTGCTCAGTACTTCAGCATTCAGTACTACTTGTACCCTAACTGCCTACCCAGCGGCCACCAGTCGAGTTGCTAGTTTTACACATGCCATTCTGCCTCTGCAAAGTTATCATTAAAAGCAGTGTCACTTAATTTCTAGGGCTCTGTACAAAACGTAACTAAGACTCTATTTATTTTTTTCCAGTGTTACTGGGGTAAGTGTAGCATGTTCCATAAGGATAAGTTCTTCATATCTTTATATCCAGACAAAGTGAAAGTTATTATTTATGATCAACTTGCAAGCAAAATGAATACCTCTTGCACTTAGAAACTCTGGGGCTAAAAAATGTAAAACTATCTACTGCTTGTAAACCAAAGTATGTACAGAAATTAAACATCTGAATAAAGAAAGCACTGCATTCTTCATTTCTGTTTTACAGTTAGTAACTCTGTGGCAGATGTTCAAAAAGAAAAAAACAGTATTTTCAGCATTAAAACAATATTTGGTAAAGTTAGTAAAATAAAACAGTAGCTCTCTGAAGAGTAGAATTTGTAGATGTTATATTAGAAAACTGCCTTACCTGGGTTGGAAACAACAAGGATGGTGCAATTGGGACTGTATTTAATGATTTGAGGAATAATGAATTTGAAGACGTTCACATTCCTCTGAACCAAGTTGAGACGACTCTCCCCCTCTTGCTGGCGAACGCCTGCAGTTACTACCACAATCTTGGAGTTGGCTGTGACAGCGTAGTCTGCAACAGAGCATGAGACACAAAATATAGAACTTGCTGACTTGTCACTCACGTCAACAGCAGTGCATCCCCGCCGGTATCCTGGGTAGCTCCTCCACTGTTCAAATGTTCAAACCCAAACACGAGACACACCAACTCTTACATTCTCCAGATATACCCAAAAGTGACAACTGAGAGTCCTGGGTCTTGATTCACCCCTCTGAATTTCATTTCCGCTACTGAAACACTATAGACCATATTCCCTCTACATTACAGAAATAGTAAGGTAAGGGTAGAGTGACCACTACAGATATAAGAGAAAGCTCATATTAAGAGCTCTCCCCATTAACGGTGTTGGTCATCCAAATCCTTGCAAAACTTTATAATAGAGTTCATAACTTTAACCTTCTGATGACATATCCTGAGTTCATTACCATCACATGAGACTGTTTCATTATCTAATAAACAAGAAGAGAAAATCTGAGGTTCACCTTTGTCTGCCACAATCTTGTGAGTCTGAAGGAACAAGCTCCCATGCTGCAGGTCCATCATTTCTCCTTTCAGTTTGTCTTCCAGAACATCAACCAGAGCTAGTTCATCACAAAGACCCTGAGGAAAGCAACATGAAATTTCAAGGAATCAGTGGAGTATGCAATTACTACCAGTTATTACCTGGACTCTGAAGGTTACCTTTGCTGAGCTGAACTACATAAGCACATTTTTAAGTAACATGGCACATCTGAAAGGTTCTCTTCTCCATCAGAGACAAACGACTAGCACAGAACAACTTCAGTAACTGAGAGGTTCATTAGAACAAAATCAGAGGATATTTTAGCACATGTCCACAAACACTTTGTTCAGGCTTTCTTAAAAAAGTGTATCTGTGCTTTCATGTTTCAAAGTTGTAACAAACTCCTCAAATCCATCCACAATAAGTACACCTTTTTTGAAAATATATAGAGGTCTAGTCAGGTACACCAGATAACAATCAAATAAATATTCTCTTGTAACATTCCTTCTCCCAATTCAGCAAATTTTGCAAGAAAACAGAATTGCAATACACTGATTTTCCTTGTTAGTGGAAAAACTGTATCAAGAGAAAACAGACTCTTTGCCTATTTTTTGCTTTACTGGAGTTATTACAACATAGTTCTTCCACAAAACAGTTAGCTGCGTTTGCTTGTTGTCCAGCTAAGTTAATTTGGAGGATAATGTTACATAGTCTTAGAACAGGAAAACATTTAAATGGTGTGGGGGGTGGGAGCAAGGCTTTCTACTACGATGCATAACTTTACCACTTTTTGACAAAAATTTGAATTCTAATATGCTTTTAAAGGTTTGCCATGCAGGAAATTATCGAGCAATTCAAATGAGTTCTTTCTTCTTCTGTTTTCCTAGGTATCTACCTACCGTTTGAAAGCAGTAAGCTAAGGTATTTTTATGCTGTTGAAAAGGATACCTTGAGCAGTCCTCCTTTGGTTATTATTAATATTGACTATTTTACAATGCAACAATATACTTTGCTTTTCTGGTGGGAAAGTAACAGCAGGTCTAATGATGCTCTCAGTTCCCTTTCGCAACTCCTTTCAGCAATTGCTGTAGGAAAACCGTAAAAACCTGTACAAACAGGACTAATTCCAATGACTAATTTTTGGATTTGCATCAGTGTTGCCTAGAGAGGAATTTGCCTTGTTATTAACAATAGGAATAAGAAAGCTTCACAATCTCTCTCTAATGCTGCTTAAAATATTTGCATTAAAAACAGTGGACTTTCAAGGTTGCAGTGAAAATCTTTCAATTTCCTCTAAAATGGCACAGCAACATCACACAGCAATTATATACAGTAACTGAGAATGTGCTAAAAATAACCAACATGAAAATCGTACTATTATTCAAGTGTATAAACTAAATCAAATACTACGCTAGTAATCTCAACATAGTATCCCACTATTTTTAGCTATATAAAATTAATCAAACACAAAGTTTTTTTTTTTTTATTACAAACATCTTTTATACTGCAACTTGTATTCGTTGTGTGTGTGTGCAAGACAGAAAGCAGAAACCTGGGGAAATAGACAGGATCGCTGTCATCCCATAACCTGAGCTTGAAAAGTCCACGGCAGTTTTGCTACAGGTTTGGTGCACAATGCTCCCTTTAACTGTAAACTTCTGTGGCTCCTGCACTGCCAACTTTGTAATTTAAAGTGCTTATTTGAAAATTAATGATGAGTATATATACATATATATGTAGTGTGTTTTTAAAGAACAACAATTGAGCTAATAATTTCTCTTGACATTTTCATCTTTTTCCCACTATATAATCTTAAAAATATGAAAAGTATTTGTGAAAACTTTCCTATCAGTACTCAGTTTGACAGTGGCTTTTATTTACTGCTCGCCAGCTTTTCATGCTGATAAGGCTCACGATAAACTGTAGGAAATTTTGTAAGGATTAAAATACTGTTTAAAACATATACTCATGGTAACAGACTGAGGAAGGATTTGTCTTCAAATGAGGGGCAAGTGGCTTAGGAGTTCATGCAACATTTGATCTCAGCCTCACATGCTACTTTTAAAAAAAGAGGTCTGTGTTTCCCATTTGACTTATCAAAAAGCATGAGAGAGGAATCTTTTTTCGATAACTTGTTCATAACAAAGGGTAAAACATGAAGATCCCTATTGCATGTTTAGCCTTTGGTTTCTTCAAAGGCTGCTCAAGGCTGAAAAGCGAGCCTTAAAACAAAACAGAAAATCAAGAAAAACTCCAAGTCTGGCCCTAGGTTTCTAGTCTTTGGAAGCTGTAGGTGGCATCTCCAGACACAATGATATTACATAAGGAGGTCATACTGGGGAGGGTGCTAGAGAAAAGGGGACAGGGAGAAAGAAAAAAAGCAGTTCACAGACACCAATGGTAACATTTTCAGGAACTTAAAAGCCCAATTAGGGGCCATCTGAATTAAGAGCGTAATAAAGTAACCGTTTCCTGCCTCTTATTTCACAGATTTCTGGCCTGCCTGAATTCTTTGCCCTGCAGGGCGGCAGCCCTCCCACCAAGCAGGCTCTAGCCTTATTGTGGGAAGGAAAATAGCAGTAATAAAAGAGGGAAAAGTTGGGCAATGGCTGCAGAGTTTTTGTTCAGTACGTTTTCCCAACCACAAAACTCTGAGCGGGGAGGTCGGCCTTGCACAAAACAGTAATTCATGGTTTTTCCCATCAAAAGCAAGCAGCTAATCTGCCTGGGCCCATCCTAAGCGCTGGCACGGCCCGTGATGCAGGAGAGGCGTTGGGTGACGTGCCCCGCGCTCCGCGCGCGCTGTCCCCGGCGTGCACCTTGCCCAGGATGCTGATGGCACAGGCCATGCCGACCTGCCCGACGCCCACGACGGTGATCTTGTTGTTGGGCACCGTGCTCGCGGCGGCGATGGGGGTGATCAGCTTGTCCTTGAGCGTCGCCATCGCGTTCTGCACGGGGAGGGAGGAAAAGAGGAGGAAAAAAAAAAAAGAAACCCATCAGTGCCACGGAGGAGAACACGTCATGCCGAAGCGGAGCGCGCGCGAGAAGTCGCCTGCCAGCGCCGGAAGCGAGCGGAGGGAAGCGCGGCCCGCTCGCGGCGGCTGCGCGTGGGCACGCGGCCGTGGCTCGTGCCCCATGCGGCCCCACGCCGGCTCCTTCCCTCCGTCCCGCCGCTCTCCTGCCTTCCCGCTCCCTGCTGCGGAGCCAGGGCAGGCGGTGGCGCGCCGGGGGCTATTTTGGCAGCACGTAACACAATATCCCTCTGTCGCCCAACTTTCCGGAGGCTCCCAGGGGAAGGCATGCGTGCTACCCAAGCTCCTGACCCCCGATGGCATCCGCGTCTTTAAAAGCCATATCTGGTCCCTGGGCTATAGCCACACCTGTAAAAATACGAAAAATTCCTGCAGCTGGTCTGGGGCGCACGTGCTGGCCTCCCGGCCTGACTCACATTCACGTGTCCCCAGGACTCGCTTTGTTCGTCCCAAGGACACGGATGGGCGGGGCGGCCGCGACCTGCCCCGCTCCCGGCTCCGGGAATGCGCGCAGCGCCCGTGCCCGCCGGGAAGGCGCGGGGACCGCGGGGCGCGCAGCGATGCCCGGCCCCATCGCGGTTCCAAACCCGCGATCCCAAACCCGCCTCCCGGAGGAGGAGGAGAGCCTCACCCTGAACCCGCTGCCGACCCGCTGCACTGCGGCCCCCCGTACCTCGGGCGCGGAGCTGCGCGGAGGAGGAGGAGGAGGAGGAGGTGAAGAAGGAAGAGGCGAGAGCAGCGGAGCGCTCGGCGCAGTCAGGGCCCCGCAGCGGAAGGGGCGGTCTGCGCTGCACCGCCCCCGCCAAGGAGGGCGGCTGAAGGGCGCCTCTGCCCGCCCCTCCATCCCTCCTCCATCCCTCCTCCATCTCCTCTCCATCCCCTCTCCATCCCCCCCTTCCATCCCTCCATCTCTCCCCACAATCTCCCCTGGGGCCGCTGTCCGTCGCGGACGAGGCGGAGCATCAGTAAAGCGTTTAGACACGATAAAACATCGATAAAGTGTTCCCACTCCAGGGCAAAGTTGCTCAGGTCTCTGATTTTTTTTTTATACCCTCGATGTTTTTGTGTGTGTGCTTTTATTTATTCATTTATTAGGAGCAGGCACGTGGGAACGTTCCTGGTGCGCAGTGTGCCAGCAAGGCTGGGAAGGAGGAAGTGTTCCACTGAAATTCCTGCATAGCAAGCAGGGGAGACGGGGCTGCAAAGAGCACTGCCTCCTTGTGCTGTAACACCGCTGCTTTCTCCATAGAAAAGCAGGGCCGAAGCACGTGCTGCACGCAGCCCCTGTTTCCCTGGAAAAGAGAAACCTCTGGGTTTCCCCTCAGATGTCCTTCTCCTAAGCCCAAGGTTAACAGTGATAGCGCTTCCTGGGCAAGCTGTGCTTGATAGGGTTGTTCCCAGCTTAGTGTTTTGTTATGTTACCCTTTTTTTTTTTTTTTTTTTTCCCGGCCTGGTTTTCCTCTAGTGCCTGAGTTGGTTCCCTCTGTCTCACCCAGCAGCCAAGCGCAGGCTCGTGCCGGCAAAAGCAGTGAAAAAGAGGGAAAACCGGCTTTTCTAGGCAGCCGTGCAGGTGCAGGCTGGTTTTACGTGGCCATCTAACTGTGTCTTTGCCTCCTGACATAGCCATAACCAGCAATTCACTCCTCTGTGGCATTTGACATTGGAAAGGAGAGGAAGGAAGGAATTCAGTGTCTTCCATATTTCAGGTTGCCTCTAGGCAAAATAATGCACGGCCTCACTAGCCACAGGTGGAATAGGAACTGGAGTAGATAATACTTACAGGCTGAGATATAAGGGTAAGAAAGTTTACCAGGTATTGCCAAATCTGAAATCTACACTTGGAGAGAAAGAGAGAGGAAAGGGACGAGAAAAGTTCTATGAGGAAGGAGAGATTGCAAAGGACCAGGACTAGATTTATTTCTGTATTGGAACCAAGTTTCTGTTTATCCTGATGGTGTTTCTTGCAAAGAGTGTGCACCACTTCTTTAGAGTGGGCCCTTCTGCTATTCTGTCATTCAGCAGTCAAAGTTACAGCGTTTGTAATTAAATAGAAGAGCAAATGCCAGTTTGCTACTGGCAAAATCATAAAGCTTTTGAAGGCAGACTGAAGCATTGACCATGTTATAACAGCTCTCCTAGGCCCTGGCTCTATCTATCAAGCCTCTTTGGCTAGCAGTATTAAAAACACAGGGTGTTTAATCCTTCCCCTGAAGCAGTGGCCATCTAAATAGACAAGGTGGGAAAGCAGAAGAGGATTATTCCCTCTTCCTGCTTTTAGCTATTTATTTTTACAGATGATGGAGTATCAAGGTGCAGAGAGGTGAAAAGATCTCCCCAAGGTCAAACGGGGCCTTAGTGACAGGGCATAGTCTCAAAGTTCATATTTAGTTTGGCAATGTTTGTATTTTTGATGAAGCACAGTTTTTCTGGAAAACAACCCCCAGTGTTAAGGGGCACAGTCTAAATAAATTTGGCTGATAACCTTTCTACAATTACAACATTTTTTTGTGTACATTTTAATCTCATTTAACTTCAGGGTTGTATACAAAGTCTGCAGTTAGATAAGTCTGAGGTACTCCAGAGCTTTCATCCAGACCACCAGCTTCCCAGGACACATAAAAGCAGCCATGGCTTCCCTGCAGCTGCTGCTGCTGGGAAAAGCTGCTGCTTTTTTTTCCCCCAAAACTAAAGTTAAATGTGATTAGAGAGACCTCCCTTGAAAAACTGGCACCTCCTTCCCACAGCAAAATATTGATGGTCTGGTGACCATGGTCTTGATGTAATAAATATCTAGAATATAGACTAGGAAGGGCAGGAGGCCACGACATGGCAAGCACATGGGATGTAGACCTGCTGGCAGGAGCAGGTGAGGTGAAAGACAATCTTGTGGCTCACAGTTTCACACCTGGCAGGGCAGGTCGTCTGACTCCCGGATGGTTATTCTAAGCGCTGTCACACTCCACTGTAATGGAGAAACAAGAAGTGTTGGTCCAGTAGGCCCAAATTATCTTGGAGCAGCAGTTCTGCAAGCTTCCTTTCCTTGCAGTTTTATTTGAAGAAATGGTTCTTTATTTTTGGCACCAGGGCTATTTTTTTTTTGTTGTTAATGTTTGTTTAAAGATTGATATAGTGTGCCAGGTAATACATTCATGACAGATAAACACATTATGACCTAGTTAATAAAAATACTAAATATGCAATATATGCACAAGTTTGCACAGTGATCACCAGCAATTGAAGCTCTGAAGACCAGTGGAAAAGTATAAATGCCTTTTCCATCCTGTTTAAGCTGTCCTTAAATGAGACTTTCTTGTTAGCTCACCATGATATCCCACCTTTTTTTTTTTTTTTTTTTTTTTTTTTTTTAAATCCTATTTAGCTTCTGTTTTGGGGCTGTTGTGTGAATAGGCACCCCAGATTTTCCAACGTGCTTGCGCAGGTCTGGGGAGCCAAGCAAGGAAGCCTATCGGGGAGCTGTGTCAAGTGAGCAAATTGGACTTGCTCCTGCAAACCTGTGTTGCAGAGCTGGGTCTGTGCTTTTGTTTTGGGATCATGCTGTGAAAGGAGGAGATCTCATTTAAAGGGACTTCTTGGATGTCAAATGAAACAAATGGTTATAAAACGCTGCAACTAGGTGAGTAGTAGCACTCAGACTGTAGCAACTAAGCTACCTTGATAGCACTATTCTTAAAAAAAGAATAGTTGCTTTTCACAAACATATATAGCTGTTGTGCTATAAATAAATAAAAAATATATTTCATTACATTATACCAAATATAATGCATTTACACACAGATAATTTTACCCAATTTTATAATTTTAACCATCAAAACGTGGTTAATTTTTAGGAGAGATAATTATCTCTCTGCTCCCCTACAAGCTTACACAGAGTAGATTTGATAATGGTCCCAGCAGTGAATCAGTGGCAAACCCAACCTAAGTGCCCTGCTTTCTAGACTCGCAGTCTAACCCGTGAACAGTTTTGAAGAGGTTATATTTCATTCTTGTCTTCCTTCATTTCTTCTTTGAAAACAGAGCACAAATTCTAGCATTGCTAATGCATCCAGATCAGTGTTAACTTATAGGAAATACTCACAGACTACCTGAAAAAGATCCTTCATTTTTTTTTGTAATTCTTTCCTTCCACTGGAGATTGTTTTGCTTTTGTATTTTTTTTATAACTCTCTGTTTTCCCTTAGAGCCTGTTTGCAAAAGCCAAGCCCCTGCCATGTTTTCTTTTCAACTGCATTTGCCTTGACATGCCAATTAGGTTTCATGCTCAAAACAAGAATAAAAAACATCTTTTGTCAACAGAAACTAAATTACTTTATCCTGTAATAGCACTCTGGCAGCAAAATGAGTTTGGGATTTCTTCTTTGCAGTTCCAAATATAAGCAAAAATGCATAGAATTGAGCGATTGCATGACATAAGGACGGTGGTTTTTAGCAGTAGATGAATTTCAATGCAATGAGAATGATGTATTTTCTCTGAAGTGTTACTGCTCAGAACGTTTTGTAGTCCTGAGATTTTAATGTATGGATTTTGTTTTATGTTTGATAAGCAAATATGGCTTTCTCAATGTAATTCTCCTCTCTGGGCACATAAATGCAAGACCATGTTCACGCCAAAGAGTTTTTCACATTAGTTTAATTACCACCTGTAATGACATACTGAAGCCTATCTGCCAAAAGACCAACACGTCCCGCTGCAATTTATCTTAGTACAGAGATAGTTTATCACAGTTCAAAGGTTTTTATGGCAGTACTGTATATGGTAGATCTTTATGGCACATGTGCCAGCTCTATAAGGACTTCTGAAGTTGTCCCACAACTACATGGCAGGAGCGGGCCTTCCCGTCCCTGGCTGATCATTCACTGCCTCTGCCACCACAGAGGATGCCGGGGCAGAGGGGGCCTTACTATTAAAATGGGGCCTCAAAACAACCCAGCTGCAGAGCGACTGTTCTCCTCCCTCCCAAAGGGGACCCTTGCCCACGGGTTGCCTTGCAGGAAAGCCCACGGGTATTAACGTTTCTGTGAAAAAAAGAAGGAAGAGGCATGCCCAGATCCCAGTCATTCTGGCTGTGTTTCTATTCCAATCACGGTTTGCTCTGTTTGGTTTGTTTGCTTGTTTGATTTTGATAGAGAAATATGAACTTAATATTCAGCTAATTGCAAGGTCAAATTCAGGAACCACACAGACTTTTGTCATGAAGCTGAGGACTAATTCAGAAAGGCTGCCTATATTCAAATCAGTTTCCAGGAACTGCTTAAGACACATTTATATGACAGCAAGATATTTAACAGAAGAAAGCTGTGACTTTGTGAAGCAGTCTTTATTAATTCTTTAATTAATTCCCTAAATTAATTCTCTTTCTGAGGTTTTCTTGTGGGCATGCAGTACTTGGAGAAGGTACTGTGCCTTTTGTATTGCCTTCCAAATAAGCATTTGTTCAAATGATTCCACATTTAGCCTGCTTAAAATTAACAACGGTCTTGTAATGGGCAGCAATCATTTTTGCCTGTTTTGCAGAAACAAACTTTAACTGTTATTTTTCCCCCTGGTTGGGCACTGCACTGAATGTCTCACTTCTGCCAGTGCCCTCCAGGGAGGTCCTCAGCCTTTGAAGCCGCTTGCTGATGTTAGGGGTCAAGGTTCGTCAACTGCCCTCCTTTTTGGGAAGCATCCACTGATAACTGACCTTTGCCATACTGCACCTTGGACCTGCACCGCTCTGCTGTCCACCGAGCAAGCTTTCCTGTGCACACAGCCCAGCTTCCAGAGAGTGTTAGTTAACTGGTTTCCTAGTACTGAGGAATGTTTGGCTCCATCACCGTAGGAGACCGGTGAAGGACGTGAGTTGCACCGCACCCACTGGTGATGCGTCCCCAGCCAGGGTCTGTCCTTGGAGAGGGCAAGAAGCATGGAGCTCTTCCTTAGGGAAAGTGCTGCTGCTCCATGCGCTCAGCCTGGGCTCACTTGGTTGTGCGAGGATCTGTGCAAGGATCTGTTTTTTTTTATAGCGTTGGTATTTCTACCCTAGGATGGGCAATCCCTTTTCAAAATTTGCAAATAAACCTCATGGCTTTTGTAATTGCACTAGATGGCATGCTGTAAGAAATGCCGTGCTGTGAGCCCAAGCTACTCCTTGGCATTGCTAGGCTGTTCCTGAGGCCAGAGGGTTTTGCGGGGAAAAATGCATGTCTGAAGGCATGGACACACACATGGCCTATACCAAGAAAATGGGATTATCTTTTGGAATAGTTGTCCTGAAGTGTGGCACATCCAAGGTCAGATTACACACCCATGTGCACCCATTTGAATGTTCTGCTTATAATTTTTATGAGTCTTTTGAATTGTTGAGAGGGTCTTTTGCTTCCTTTAATACATGCTATGACAATATGCAGTAAGAAGAGACAGTGAGATGCTTTGTGCTGTGGATTTGGAAACATGACTGGAGGATTTCAATACAAGGATTTCATTGCTCAAAAGCTGGGCCAAGCCAACAGTGATCAGAGGCCATCTGGGTCCATTAACTACTATTATTTTGAATACTCATACATCCCCCTCGTCTAAGCAAAGATACCGGAGGAGGCAATTGTTCTGCTGAGGCCTGACCCAAGCTCTGCTCAGCCCTAGTTGCCACCAGCTTCAGGGCTTGTCTGACTCCTCATGAGCCAGCTCAGCGCATGAGCTCAGCTGGGAACCTCCACTTTCCTGGAAGCAGTCACTCAGCAGACCAGGTTGGTTTGGTGGCCCACCAACTGCCAGAGAGAGTTCAAGGAGAGCTGAGAGAGGTCCCATCCCTTGGCTGTGCCTGAGAAACACTCAGTCTATTCACCCTTCTTGTGCAGCTTCAGCCTAAATTAAGCTCCTGCTCTGCACTGCCTTCTAGAGAAGCTTACACTTCCACAAACTACAGCAGGAGCGGAGGGATTAGCTTCACCCGGCTAAATTTAGTCTGTGTGAATTCCTTTGCTCTATCCTCTGCTTGAACTCCAATGTTTCTTATTAATAATATCTCATGCACATAAACTCTCCTGAGTTGTCTTGAACAGCATAATCAGCACTAGCAGGGTATCAGTTAGCCCTGCGTGGATAAGCACTACATGGTTTCCCTTGGTTTGCGACAGAGATTTACTGTGCGCACTGAGCGGCAACTCTTGAAATATCTTTGTCGTTGTAAACTTATTAGCTAATGCTGAGACTTATTCACATGGGCAGCACCAGATGCGATAGGTTCAGAAAGTCACAAGATCCCCCTTTATTTTGTCTACTTGCTCTTTAGCTCCCTAAGAAAGATAAACTGAAAACTCACTAGTCGGTGAGCTGGCTGCTTCTCAGCCACAACAAAGGGATGGGACCTCTGTCTGTGCACGCTCATCTTGCATTTTAGTTTTACTGATCACAGCTTGGAACAGTAATTAAAATTAATTGTTTAGAAAGGGTGGCATACAGTTGCACATTAGATGTCTGGGGCTTCTGACTTTCAAAGTTGCAATTAAAGGATGTTTTTTTGGATTGTTTTAAAAAAGAGGGAAGTGTTTCGCATGAAAGCCACTCTGAAAGCAGGTGAAAATTGTATTTTTTATGATCTGAATTGTCTCTTCCTTTTATACCCTGATCACAGCTGATCTGACTGTTAGGGCTGTGTTTGCAAGAAACTGTTGCTCTGCCAATTTGAACAGATGTGTAGAACCAAAGACAGAAAATTAATTNTGCATGAAAGAAAGCAGGTGAAAATTGTATTTTTTTATGACCTGAATTGTCTCTTCCTTTTATATCCTGATCACAGCTGATCTGACTGTTAGGGCTGTGTTTGCAAGAAAGAGACTGTTGCTCTGTCTATTTGCCTATTTCTACATCTGTTAGTAGATTAANCTGTTGCTCTGCCAATTTGAACAGATGTGTAGAACCAAAGACAGAAAATTAATTGACATCATATAGCCGGTATCAAAAAATCCCATTTGCTCTGAATAAAACTTTTCATTATACAATGACATTCTACCTATCAGCTGTTCTTAGTCATTGAGGTATTTACCTATTTCTACATCTGTTAGTAGATTAAAACTCCCTTAAACTATCTGAAATACCAATTTTATTTTTTCTAGGTCCATGCACTTTGTAGTCTGCAGTTTTGCAGACCTCCTTTCATTTGAAATTACTGAATATAATGCTCCTTAATGCATTTCAGTCCTATATTATTTCACAAATGCTTTTTAATATCATTGTGGCTATTGTGTGTTCTTGGGGATGTTAAACTTTCAAATGAAAGACCTACACAAAAGTGATTACATTCCGTTTGCTCTTTGGTTTTGTACTAGCCGGAAATGAAATTTAATTGTTGTACCATATGATAAGAAACATACTAAGAGGTCATCTCTTGCCCCGTGTCTATGATCATTGCTTCATATAACAAAGGAATGTGACATCTGTTCCTGTTTGTACAAGTAGTTGTCTGTTGCCACAAAGTCCAAATAGCAACTGTGAGTTGCTAAGTGAACATGGATGATTATCTTCATCTATTACTAATAACTGTTATTTTTTGCATGAACTGTTCCCTTTGTCTGTGTTAGAAAGGACTTGGCAGTAGAATTAGACTATGAAAATATTCCAGCCTGCAGTCTCAGTGGAGGTTCAGCTCATGGAGCAAGAGCCTGTTCTTGGGACAGTTTGTGCCATTTTTTTTTCTATCATCTGAAGCAAGCTATGTTGGCCAAAACACTTTTGACAGCTAGTATGGGCATATGCAGTATCTATGTTTGTAGTTACAGAATACTGTACTGCAATTACACTATTCTATATAGTATAGCTCCACTGAAACCATGATGTACTAAATGACAAAAGACTAAAGTTATGACTTCTGTATAACTTCCTAGTTGCCTTGTAATCTGCCATTTGTAAATTACAACATACAGAATTATCAAAATGAGATGTTAGCTATCAAAGACATCAGTATGTGTGAAGAACCCCCTTACCCCTGTCTTTGCCATGAAAAATGGCTGCAGGCTCTCGGCTTTGGCAGATGCTACCTCCATGGATGAGTGTTAGGTGAAAGGGCCCATTTAAAGATTAGGCTGACGTGAGTCTGATGTTGATTCTGAAATCTGTCAAGTAAGAGGCAATTCTGGGCTTGCTCGGTAGCAAACTGTTGATGCCTAGAGAATTTAACAGGGTGTAAAACCCAGGTTCCTACAGATGTTCATGGCAGAATATCAGCACCTGGCACCTCAAGGGCAATCTGGCATACTTACGATACAGGCTAAGAGGATGAACTGCCTTTAGCGATGCCTATCGTTCCCTATAATTATAAGGTGTTCCAGACTTCTCTATAGTGAAATAGGTGAGATGAATACACATTTCAGCGATGAGTTTTTGTCTCATCTACCTTTAGAAAAGCAGAGCGTGGACTTCTAGTTTTCTAGAGTCAGTCAATGCAAATATGGAAAAAAAAAAAAATGATTTATCTACATTAACTATATCTATTACGAGGAGAGCTGAACCTTCAAAGTGCATTTTTGTTTCCCTTCTCTCTAAAGGCAAACAGGATCATCGAAAAAGGGGTGAGGGACAAGCAGCAGGGAGAAAAGGAGAGGGTGGAATCACATCTCTCAGCACTAGCCCTGCTCTTCAAGTCCAGCTGTACCTTCGGAGCCACACGAAGGTCATTGGCTCTGTCTGGGGGCTGTGCTGCCGGGAATGGGTACTCCTATTGTGCCCTTGCCCGGCCTCAGAGGAGAGCTATTTTAGCCAAAGCAACTGCCAAGGTCGAGTGCCTCCACCTGTATTTATAGCAGCAGCACTGCACCATTAAGCAGTGCTGAGCGCCTAAGCTGCAGCAAAGCACAACAAATATAGTCCTGGGAGCACCAACTCCTTTCAGTTTCCTCAGATCCCCTTTGCTGCTCATGTGCTGCAGGACTTATTACATGATCTTGTTAGCTTATGCTTAAAAAAAAAAAAAATTAATAAAGGTCAGATTGGGTCACAAATCAAACAGTTATTGGACTACTGCAGGATGCTCTGTGTAATAGGTTGGCGAGTCCTGGGGAATTGCTGGCACTTTAGTAAGCAAAACTATGCTATTGCAACTCTCTCAGAAATAGAAAAGGAGAAAATCTAGANTATTGGACTCCTGCAGGATGCTCTGTGTAATGGGTTGGCGAGTCCTGGGGCACTTTAGTAAGCAAAACTATGCTATTGCAACTCTCTCAGAAATAGAAAAGGAGAAAATCTAGACAATTTGGTCTGTCAGTGGTTTCAGAAGTGCTGCTTCTGGGAGTTTTGGTGCTGTTTAGGCAAATGTGCTTCTGCACCGTCCTACAGGGCGTTGCATTTAGTCCTGGAAAAGGCTGTCGGTATTCCTATCTCAGGCACGTAATAGCAACAGATCTTAAATAAGCAGCTGTGATGCACATGTGTCAAGAGCCACTGAGGCTGTCTAGCTGGTTATCTCTGTATTTCTGATAGTTACATTATGCTGCCCTCCGTGATCCTGCTATCCTCATCTATTTCGGGTATCTGAGTCAGTAAATAGAGATTGTTCTCTTACTGAGTTTGTCAAAACCCCTTGTTGCTGCAGTTCTCATTCTGAGTATGCACGGTCCCTGGATTACTCTGAGCCCCTTTTCAAACGGAAGGTCTGAAGGTTGAAAACCACTGGGGAGATGATCCAGCTTGTACTGATCTATGGTTTTGTTCAGGTGAAAAATGACCATGAAGGTCATACTGGGTGGCTTTCTTAGCATCTGTCTCAGAAAAGTCTAGTCTGTCCTGAATTCTATCATGGAATATTTGTGTGTTGCCTACAACCAGCTCCTAAGAATTTTAATCATCAAATCTCAGGTGACAATTTCTTTTCACTGTCTTTTCTACTGTACGGTTACTCCTTTGATCATGGAACAGATTTTTCTTTCACCGACAGTGTAATCTAGATCAAGATTCTGTTGTCTTTAGCAATGCTCGTACTGTGCAGGCTAAGTTCTCTCTGGTCCCACATTCAAGCTGCTTCTCATTCAGCTCATTCAGCTCTGCTGATGTAATTTTCTTCCTTTCATACACACTGTCAACTTTCCGCAAGTGCTGACTAATCTGACTAACCTTGCATTTTCTTCTTGGGTCCAAATACTTTTCTTAATTGGTGTACTTTTCTTAACTGGCGTACTAAAATGCCTTTCTAATTTCTGGTGGCCGCTTCACTGCGTACAGAAAAATATAGATGCAGAAACAAACCCATTTTATAAACTCTGGTCCAAATACATGGAGCTTGGGATCTCCTGTGGAGGGGATACAGCAGTTTAGAGCAAACCTGTAACCTAACAGCATATAGACAGCTCCAGATAGGGTAAGCCATGTGGGGCATGTGGGAGACAGCACTATCAGGAGATAATGTGAAAGGGGTAGTAAAGGTTGTGTCAAGGCCCATGGGTTTATAATTTATATGCCTTTGTATTTGCTGCTGAATAAAGAAAGGAGTAAGATTGCTATAATGAAGAAAAAAAATAGTATATAATTAGTGCTGTGAGCGACAGCCTCTGTTATTATTTCCATTGATTTTCATGCTATAGGAAGACAAGAAAAATAAATAAGGAAACGAGTAGACACCACAGATTTGGAGCATCGCTAAAGCTGAGACAGCACGATATAGGTGATGAGGTTGTCTAACTCATCAGAGTAGTTGAGAGAGCAGCTTGCAAACACCGAGAATAAGGTCAGAAACTAGGGGTCCATAAGAGGCAAGTTAGAAATAGCCACAGAAGCCAGTGGGACAGAAACCACGTAAAGGAACTAAGGAGATCTGTGCCCTAATCTTGATTGCCAGGAGTCAGTCTGCTTGAAGGCTGCTCACAAATCCACTTGCTTCTTCGAGGCATAAAAATGCTTTAAGGTTTATGGAGAAAAAAAACAGCCGGTTGCACTTGATGCATTTTTAAGGACTATCATACTGAGTCAGACGGGTCACTTAGTCCAGTGTTCTGTCCCCTGTTCTAGCCAAAGAGTAATATAAGAAGCAAGCAAATACAGAGAGAGCTTGTTTCTGGATTTCCCCTCCCAATTTCCAGCAACCAGTTATTTGGGGATGGGGTTTGCCACTAAATCTGTCATCTGTTAACATTCATAATGGTGAAGTCTTACCAGTGTTTTGGTAAAGAGTCCCTGGACCAGCACCAGCTTTAGGAGGGAACAGTGGCTGAACATAAAGGAAATTTGGCTGCAATTGCTTCAGAGTGAGCTTAGCTCCATAAACCCAGATCTAAACCAGCTGCGTTCAGAGTCACAACATTGGGAGAGCCTGGGACATTCAATCTAGGTTTACTCTTTACTACAAACTTTCCCACTCGTGACTATGTCTGCTTTGTGATAGTTTTACAGAGCAGGTACACAGAATGATATAAAACACAGTGTTTCTTCCCATTTTTCTTTTTAGCACAACATCCCTAGCAACACACATTTGGAACAAACAGGTAAGCAAAATCCAAAAATCCGTCTGTGGTTATACGAGTGAAGGGAGGTAATCATCTCAAGCATTTTAAACAGCTTATTAACATGAGCAAGCAACCCCAGAGCCTGCTTAATACAGCCCTTCTGGAAGGTAAATCCCCTGCTTTTGCTCACGTGACGGCTTTCAGGAACAACGGGCTGCCTTGTGCAACCTTGCTGCTCCAAGGGCTTATCAACTTCTTTACTCTGGGTTGCATCTTGCTCCATATTTAGTCCCATTTGCCTCCATGGCATTACTTGCAAAGTAGTCAGTGCTGATAGGAGCATCATAATTGGGCCCAAACAAAACATTTTTTTTTGACCCTTGTAGAAGCTGACCATGTGGGGAGGAGACGTTAAAGTCAGCAATGCATAGAACAGTTTTTCCATAAGATGAACACAAATATATTTCTTTAACATATAAAAAACGAGAGCAGAAAAAAAGATTCTGTGTTTTCTTGTGGAAACTGAATTAGATTACTTTTTTCCTAGACATGAAGGAATCTGCGTTGTAGAGACTCTGGAAAACAACCTTGATTACTTCTGCTGCTTATGGCACCGTTGATGAGGCCTGGCACAAGCTGGGATGAAAGATTGAGCAGATCTCACTCCCCTTGGTGCTGGGCAGTCGGAGCGCTGTTGTACCAAGGGGCAGTGAAGGCTACGTGTGGGCAGACACATACACACAGCAGAGGACAGAAACTGGGTGGCTGGGAAATACAAAGGAGGCTGTGAAAGAAACCGTGAGTGAGTTTGTTCATTACTGCAAAAAGAGCATTGCCACATGGTTTGTCCTCTCTTGTGCTGCCCCAGTAAAACAAAGCGGGCAATCAACATCACCGTGGTTGTGGCAACGGCAATGCGAAATCTTGAGGACAGGAACCAGGAGGCAAAACTGATTTGCAAAGACACATATCCAATTAGCGCAATCACAGCGGTGGCTGGAGACCAAAGGAGTTTGAAAGGGGAAATACGAGCAAATTACGGTCAGTGATGCTAGAAGAGGCTGAGATAGCTGCTGTGCTTACACTGCTGGCGCCTGTCCCCATGCAGATGACTGCTCTCTGGGCTGCCTTCCTGCTGAATTCACTCCTCCCACCTTGCTCCTCACTGCTCCCTCCACCTGCTAACACTCTCCAGAGATCTCCCTGCAAAGCTAAAGAAGCTTCTGAGGATAGGGAAATGTTTTTCCATGAAGCTGTCCCCCATGCTCTGCAGCCACAGCTTCTACGTGCATAATGCTACTGTGTGCAAACGGCTTGATGAGCAAGGAGAAATGAGAGTTACTGGATGTGCCTGGAACATGCTGCTATCAGTTTGGAAGGATTTCTGTTTGCATCATGTCTGCTCTCATTAAGTCTTGATAGACTTTTTCTTCTCCCTGCCACCACCCATATAGTCAAAACCAGCGTGATGAGTCTCATGACAAAAACAGAAAGCTTCATGCAGTGAGGCTGCATTTGCAAGAATACACAAGGGAAAATTGAACTCACACTATAGGTTTTGCTGCCAACCATGCTCCTGCTCCCTTAAAAAAAAAATCATGCCACTGAAGGAGGTTTGCTCATCCTGAGAAGGCAAATGTGCACTTTGCATTTCAATGGGAGGTTTTCAGTCTCCTTTCCCTGGCCCCACACTGTTTCCTCTGCAAGCCCTCTGACTTTCATTTTCCTTTTGAACCAGCTAAATTTGCATTTCATTGAGCCTTCTCAGGCATCTTTTGCTCAGCATGCGAGAGAGGCCTGTGCCAGGGGACATGCTGGTGTTCACATCTGGCTCCTGGACTACCCAGCAGAGCTGGGACCAATTCCTATGCAGTGCGACTCCTCACAGCACGAAAAGCCCAAAGATCCCCACTCCCAGATGCCAGTGACAATGGCAAATATTGTGGTTCCTTTTAGCAAAAATGTTACTTTTTTTGCAACATTTTTGTTTTTGCACAGACGCAGATGTCACAGAATGGGAGGTAGGTTGTGACACTGCCCTGTGTGGCAATAGCCAATGCTTTGGAGCTAGGCCCGGGGAAGAGGATGGGGAAATACAGGCATCCACTGTATGAATGAGACAACCTCTGTTCCACTGGGATCTCCTCCATTGGGATCCAAGCAACACTGTGAATACGACTGAGATAACAACATGCAACATGGTCTACAGGAGAGGGCATCAAAATGGTGCTTGGAGCTTTTTGAAGCTTACACACTTAATCCCATTTTCCTTTGTCAAAGCATCTAGGAGGCCCAGAGCATCTGGGCTGCCTGAAGGACCTCGTTTGCACACACTGCTTCCTCCTGGGATTAGCAGGAGCGTGGAGCCATCCCAGCCCCAGAGAGAGGACTTGCCACTGTCTCCTTCTCCTGTGGC
Source organism: Crypturellus undulatus (assembly GCA_013389825.1). Classification (NCBI taxonomy): domain Eukaryota; kingdom Metazoa; phylum Chordata; class Aves; order Tinamiformes; family Tinamidae; genus Crypturellus; species Crypturellus undulatus. Next base: position 27,536 of record VWPW01014148.1, read on the forward strand.
TACAGGATATGGCAAACTCACTGGCCAGCCTGTGGTAGGTGGCACCGGTGTCTAAACCAGCAGTTCAGAGCTGTGGGAGCTCAGCTGGGGGCCCTCTTCTAAGCAGTCTGCTGTGGAAGGGGGTTAAGGCTTGGGCTGGGAGGGAGGATTTTGAAGCAACAGGGCTGAGTCAATATCCTTTGCACTCCAGCAGCTGGAAAGCCCAAAATATGCAACCTGCAATATCCTAAGTACTTAGGAAGATATCACCCTCCAGAACCAAATATCCAATGCAAAGTTTTCCACAGAACAGGCACATTTGAAAAGAAGGAGTCCTGTCTGACATCTAAGGAAGCATCATCTCACCAGCTTAGGAGCAGGTTTTCCTATTATTTAGGGATACACAAGGTGCTGACTAACAAAAGAATGAAGGATTTAGCCAGCAAGCAAAGATAAGCCCACTTCTTCTCCAGATGTAGTAAAAACTTCCCACAAAATCAACATTTTTCCTTGGAGCATGTGGTTCAGTGTTTTATGGTGTAAACAAGGGTTACAGTCAAAAATTGCTGATACTGCTGATCTGCACACCTCCCAATCACTGCTGGTGCACACCATTTTTCACTCACTGAACATAAATATAAAGGTAAGGAGTATGCCGCTATGATGGATGTGCAAAGCAAATTTGCAGGATCGCCTATGTTAACACAACATTTTAATTAGGAAGTGTTTTTTTTCCCAGACTTCTATACCTCACAAGTTAATACTGGTACAAGGTAAATCAAGGATTTTGAAATGAAATTGCAAATAGCATGAAGGGGTTTTTTTTGGCGGCATTTTTTGTTGCATTACTCAGTTACATTACNATGTTCAGTAAGTATGCCACTATGATGGATGTGCAAAGCAAATTTGCAAGATCGCCTATGTTAACACAACATTTTAATTAGGAAGTCTTGTTTTTTTTCCCAGACTTCTATACCTCACAAGTTAATACTGGTACAAGGTAAATCAAGGATTTTGAAATGAAATTGCAAATAGCATGAAGGGGTTTTTTTTGGCGGCATTTTTTGTTGCATTACTCAGTTACATTACATGATAAGTATGTTTCACACATTTATCTAGTGTGAAAAGTCTATAAAAATCATTTTGAGGTGATTTCTGGGTTCAGTCATGAGGAGGGCGGCATACTGTGTGGTGAGGTTGCTGGACTGCATGAGGACACAGAACTTGGAAATCTATAGCCATTTGACAGATGAGGTTAAAGTGGATTAAAAAGTGTGTTTTTCTAGATTCATGTGATGGGGACCATCTTGCTTCTAATGTCTCGTTCACCTGTGGATTCTCTAGTAAAGTTAATCAGCCTTTCTATCGCTGGCGGCCATACAGGGTCTCTCTCCTCTGCCCAGGCCCTGTCTCATGAAACTTCTGTGAGCTCCATGTCTCCGTCTGCTCTCCAGTTTGGCTGTAGATGTCCAAGAGGTTCAACATTTATGGAAGGAGGAGGAAGGAAAGGATTAAGACCAGACAGGATAGACAGTGTGATCCTCCTTAGCTTGCCTTCCCTGACGGGACACACTGAAAAGCCTCATCAGTGGGTGTTAAAGCTGGACAGTCCAATTAACATTTTAGGCTTACTCTCCAGTGCTTTATTGTGTCTGAGATGGTGCTTTTAATACCACTGTTCAAAAGAAGAATAGAAACATAAATAACTCTGTTTCTTTAAAACCGAAGAGATCTGAGCTTTTTAACACCTCCTGCTAGCATGGGTTGGCAATATGAAGGACTGTAGCTGATTAGTAGTTCCCATTTGTCCCTTAATAGTTTTTATCTTTACTCCCTTTGATTTTGAAGTTACTGTGACATTTCCAGGTAGACAATTAAGCCTAACAAGTGTAAAAAAAAAAAAAAAAACATATCAGGAGGATCAACACCATAGCAACCCAGTTTGCATCAGAGTAGCAACAGCTAATGCCTTCTGAGTAACCCACTTAACATCATTAGGGATAATTGACTTGCCTTTCATTCGGGGAATCCATTTTTGGGTACTAGCTCAGCACTAACAGTGTCCCTGACTGCATTGGTGGCAAGAAGAGTGAGTGAAAATCTGTTTCCACAGGTGTGGGCAGATGTGGGCTAAGATGAGTGGCAATGTAGTAAATCCAGATTTGGTAATTTCAGATTTACAATTTCTGTAGCATCCCAACATGGCTGTCTCTGAGGCAGATTTGATTAGTCTGAAGAGTGATACTGCATTTGAAATCTGAGCTGCATCAATACCCTCCAATCTTGCAACACCTAAAGGTGCTTAACTCTGTAATCAAAATTATACAGGGAGAACATAGAAGGCAAGACTGGTGCTTTGGAGAGATATTTTCTGCACATGCAAATAGAAGCTGGCTTTCCCCATTTAACTCACTCTTAATTTAAGGACTCTTTGTTTCCCCAGTGTTATCAGGGTCACGCTCTGTGCTGAAGGGGCCTCACTGGCAAGGAACCACCTGGGCTGAGCAGTGAGATCCTGGATGAAAGGGTCATCCTTGAAGGGGCCTCCTGTTTCTCTGGTTCTGTGACTTGATTACAGATGCTAATAGCAGCTTCTCCTGTTACAGGACTCCTCTCCTGAGACAGTATTAGAGTTTCCACCATGTACAAAATGAAGATGAACTGCAGTCTCATTGTCTTAGTGGTGCTCAGAAAAAAAGCATTTCTGGGCTGAAGAAAGACATGCTAGAAATCCCATTGGAAATATTTACCTTTAGCAGCTTCCATTTCAGTGTTGATGATATGTGAATTCTGTCTGCTTCAAACCTGCAAGCAAGCTCTACGATGAATCTTGTGAGACTAAACTCAAATTTTAGCTCTGCTTTTACTTTCTAGTGGCACACAAAGGTACACCAAAAGCCCAAATGACAATTGCTCAACATGTCTTCCTGTCTTATGAAAAATGTATCACCTCAAGCACCGAAATCACTATTCTTCTACATGTGTTTTTTGCTCATGGTAGTGTTTTTTTTTTTTTTTTTCTTTGCTATACAGAATCAATGTATAGCAGAGACTTTGGTAGGATTTCTGAAACATTCTTTCCTCCCCTCCCAACATCTATTATTTGAGCTAAAAAAAGAATGGTTCTGTTATCTGGGAACAAAAGCCAGCTGTTCTGAGAGGCAGCAGCAGTGCTTGTGTTTTGCACACTTGTCAGTTAATGCAACGTCTCCCATACTAAGATGCACACACCAGGCAAGCAAAAAGGGAATAAGCAGGCATGTTTTTGTAATGGAAATGCGTACCTTTTACTGAGGAGGTCTACAAAGTTTAGACATCTGTACCTTTTCAGAAGAGGGTTAGAAGCACTTACTTGAGTTTACTTATGAAAGTATTATGTCAGCTTTCATGTTGACAATCTCAATTTTAATTGCACCTATAATTAACAAGATGAAAGTCCTATTTTGCAGATAATTTGGACGTATATGTTAAATAGGTAGAGTCCTGTTTAGGCTAACTAAGCTTCTTTTTTCTCAGTGAAGAATTAGTTTAGCATTTCAATGTGCTTCCTGTTCAAGCATAATAAAGGCTGTAAGCACAAATGGTACAGAAAGGAATTATAAGGATCATGAATGGTTCTTTTTCTTTACTGAAAATACTCAATTTACTTTGTTATTTCATGGAAACTTGCATGTTAGAGCATGGTGTAAATTGTTAATATTTTTTCCATCTATTTTTAACTCTCTTGGAGTCTTTTTTTAGCTTTCAGCAAAGCAAAGACCTATTTCCTCCCAACTTTTTGTTTTTTAGCCTTAATAATGCCTTGCACCTCCACTGAGGTTTCATTTTAGGATCTAACTCTTATCATTCTTATTTTACATGATGTACTAGTGGAATATAACAACAACAAAAAAAATTAGCATATTATTCCCATTTTCCAAATGAGAAGAGTTTATTTATAACAGACAATAGTGAAGCGATGTGATAGTCTGAACAGAAAGTAAACATTAGACAGAGTTCTTATAAAGCAGCTAGGTCTCGGCCTCCTGCTCCTGAAGTGCCTTAGACAGCACTTCTGTTTACAATGTGTTATTTTGATCTCTTTAACTTTCTAATTGTGTCATCATAAATTAACAATCTGTCCTTACCATGGCTATGTATTTTATTCCCCTTAGAATATATTCTCTTTGAAAACGTCCTTTCAAATTCTGCTTGTAAGTATTTGGCAGGGGAGAAAGCTTGCTTTGATTGTAGACCACCCAGAGCCTAGATTCCACATGCAGAGTAGGAAATGCTGATAAACCTATTGCTCTGATAGCCAGAGTTTGTTGGATAGAGCTAAGAGAAACTCTGTAAACTGGAGGAAAACCTATAATAGCCTCCTGCTTAAAGCCCAATACGTTTGCAATGTTTGCTAACTTGTGGAAAAGATTATGTCAGTTTACGCTAAACATTAGTGTACAAACATTAAACAGTTTTCATACTGTTAGAGAGTCATAAGTCCTCATGTTAATTTAGTATTCATAGGAGGGCTTTGGAACAAGCAAACGATCCCAAGTGTTAACAGGGTATTTTTATATCTTGTTTAAGACAAAGCCCGTTAAGTTGTTAAGAAAACCAGGAAAAGCAAGAAAAGCAGAAGAGCTCTGTGTTGTGTCATCTGGTGGATGCCAGGCAAAGGAATTCAGCTGCCTGACCTGCATTGATGACCTGCTTAACCCCAGCTGTCTTCTGTCACCCTGATGGTGAATGGTTCCCTTTCCTGCCTTTGAAGCAGAAGGGATATTAGCAGAGCAATAGGGAGCACATCTGAAGAGGAAACCTTTGCAAAAACAGACTCTGTTCTTCCATCAGTGCATCAAGGAAAAGCTTAGTGTTTTTCTTGTACATCATCCTTAGCAGGTTTGAAGGAAGGGGAAGAGGCAGTTTAACAAAATCTCATGTATCTGGTTAGAGGTAGACTGTTTTGCTGTTCAAAAACAGATAATTAGTGTACAACTAACTTGGAGAATGGGAGATTTACTGCCTCCAGTGGTATGTGGGACATCTTGACCAGATACACAAATGCATGTTTAGCACAAGCTCAAAGTGGCTTTGCAGGTAAGAGAGCATTTAATGCTTTTTAATGCTTCCTTTATCAGATAAAATTCTTTACTACTCTCATGGCTTTGTTTATTCAGTGGTTCAACATTGGCTAAACAACAGATTGAAGAAAGATTATCTAGACTAGCAATGCTTGGTCCACCTTCTTGTTCCTCCCCCTCCTAGTTTCTTAGGAGGGAAAATAGCAAGCAGTCAACTTACCTTTAATGATATGAAGGATAGATGAGAGGACAGAGCTTAACACTTCTGATCAGAAAGGTTTTTCTTCTTATTACTTATTTGTCAGTAATGACTAACCCCTAGTGCTCACAGGCTTTTCCAGTCACGGGGGCACTGCATTTCTCTGAAGAGTTCTGTTGCCATGAGCATTTTTACTTCCCTTCAGTGCTTGTCTTCCTGCTACCTTCTGCACCTCACAAGCCATTTCTGCAACATCCTGCTTGACCTCAGAAAAAGCCCCTGAAAAGCCCTTCTTTGATTTCCCTGAATGCCTTCTCTTCCTCCTCACTGCACTGCTACCATGGTGTTAACAGCTCCATTAAAAATCAAGGGGTCATGGGGGCTCACTGGGAGCAGGCGGCTGTTTCCTGCACCAGCCTTTGACCAGACAACTTGGACTGCCTGGAGGAAGGGTCAGGATACCTCTTCTCCCTCTCTNATTTCTGCAGCCTGCTGCTTGACCTCAGAAAAAGTCCCCGAAGACCCCTGAAAAGCCCTCCTTTGATTTCCCTGAATGCCTTCTGTTCCTCCTCACTGCACTGCTACCATGGTGTTAACAGCTCCATTAAAAATCGAGGGGTCATGGGGGCTCACTGGGAGCAGGCGGCTGTTTCCTGCACCAGCCCTTGACCGGACAACTTGGACTGCCTGGAGGAAGGGTCAAGATACCTCTTCTCCCTCTCTTTTGAGACTTTTTTTTTAATGGGAGATTTACTGCCCCGGCGAGCTTATTTTAGTTGAGCATTTGTGTCTGCGCATACTAACCGCCCTTGACTTTGACTTACACTTTGCAGTACTCAGGCAGGTACCACAGATGGTGCTGAGCATTTAGGACATGGTCATGCATGAGGTGCCAGCAGGAAGTGCTGTCCTTTGGTCGCCACCCATCAAATGCAGGAGTTACACCTGAAAATCTTCAAGACAATTTCATCTTTGCAGAGGCCACACTTTTCCAATGAAAAGAAGTTTCGGCTTTCGTTTCTCAGGCTGCCCTGAAGTTGGAAAGTTGAGTTGTTCGCACCAAAGGCTGTCATTTCCCCTTCCAGAAATGAGTAGTAAATGAGTCACTTGTTTAAAATTTCCTTTCTTGTAGTTTTTGCTTTCACATTGACACTAGTCTCAAAAGTAGGATCAGTTTCTTTCCAGGCTGCTCTTTCACCCACAGTTAAAATAACCATGCAATTTCCTGCTTGTTTTCTAAAAAAAAAATAAGCGGTACTTTGTTCCATAATTTCTCCAATACATGTTAAGGTAGTTATTGCCCTTTTTAATTTTCAGCATTTTTGCCCAGCAATGTCCTAAAGAGGCCACTCATTTAAAATAATGCAGAATTAGTATTGCATCAGGACAAAAAGGGAATATTGTTGCTCTTTTGCCTTTGCTACTGGCAAGCAGCGTGACCTTGTCCTTGGAACCTGGTCACTGCATTTCCTCTTCCGCAATTTATTGGTCTCGACAATATAAACTGCAAGGGAGTAACTTCACAGAGGCTTGTGCAAGTGAAGCCAGCCTCGGCTTTCTGCCAGGGTGCTGTGAGTTTTTCTAATCAGTGCTTTGCAAGCAGATTTGGAAGCAGCATCTGCTGCTCAGGTGCCTTCCTCTCCTTCCCTGAGCTACTGCAGCAGTGTAGGTGCAAGTTCGGCTTTCCTGATTCCTCAAGAATTGTTTTAGATGTGAAAATCTTCAGTTTTGCAGGAGTTTTGAAAGCCCCCCAGAAAAGCATTTTCCTTCCATAAACTGCTTTAGCTCCAGTCAAAGCTGTGAAGGGAGCTCAGGGAAGCTCTGGGGAAGAGCTACTCCAAGGCTTATTACCAAAATCTCAGCTCACACAGACTCAGACTGGTTGAGGCTGGAAGGGACCTCTAGAGATCATCTAGTCCAACCCCCCTGCTCCAGCAGGGACACCAGGAGCTCGCTGCTATCCATACCAATAAAATACAACTGGGCCAGTGACAGCAACTTAAAAGATTGAAAAGATCTAATCAGCCTTTTAACTAACAAAACTAGTGTTTTTACCTTGCTATGTCATAATCTAACATGTACTTTGCTGTGACATAATATATGTGTGTATATATGTAGATATATAATTCATTGTGGGTGCCTGGGTATTGCTTTATAAGTGTCTTGCATAAGGTAAATTTGTAAGATTCAAGACTGAAGCGTACCATAGCAAGCAGCTCTCTACAGGTATGACTACAGCACCTTGAATTGACTGGTACCTCTAACTAAAACAGATTAACCGAGGCCTTACGTGAAGCTCGCACTCTGAGATGGTTGAAGCAGACAGTAGGAATTTATTCCTTATGAAGATGATAGCCTCGAATCTTCCCATCAAAGCTATAAATAGTAGCCTGCAGGTGCTTTTTTGCCTCCATTTTCTGTGTTCCTAATTGGGCATCTACCACATTAAGTAGCCACTTTCATTTCTTTTTAATTAAATGCTTTTCCAAATGACTCTATTGAGTCAGTTTGTGACTCAAAAGTTGAGTTTGTAGCAAAAGGCTGTGTTCTGATGCTCCTAGTGGTATTTGTGTTGGAAAAAAACACATGCTTAGCATTCCTGTTATGCTACTAGCCCAAAGAAGATGAGGCCTGACAGCAGAGAGCCAAGTAAAGAAAACAGAGATACCCAGCCTTTTCCCAGTATTTTCCCCATAGGCTGCAGCTTGTTTTTAAGAGAAAATATTGAATTTATGAAATGACTCAGCTCCATTCATGAGAATAAAGGGCATGCTGAACTTTTTGGAGTGGTGATTCACATGAATGATACAGAATTGTGCTCGGGGTGAAAAATCAGAGGCACTGTGTAAAACTTTTTATTACACAAAAAGGACTCCAAGAGTCAGTGATGCCAACCTTTGCAAGTCTTCTGTGAGATTCAGGATGTAAATATAAATACACACACACACACACATATGATATATATGTATATCACATATATATATTTTCTTAAAGTCTAGGACTTCTGGGTTTTTGCAACTTAACTCTTATATCACAAAGTTTGAGAAAAGGTGATCCAAATGTATGTTGAGAGAGCCAAGTCAGAGGCAAATAGCATCTTTATGCCTAAAACTAAAAGAAAATGCTTCAATGAGTTTTTGCACAACAAAGGGAGAAGGAGTCACCCCCACCAACGCCTTCAGCCTGGGATGCAGTGGTGCTGCTGCAAGGGAGCTGTTGCTTCATCTCCCATTTGCCTTGGGTGCCCCAGGCTGGCAGGGGTGTCCTGTACTGCAAAATGTGCTGTGGCTTTTTCCTGCTTTTAGAGCTAGCAGAGCTTCACTCAGAGCTTCTCTGAGTGAAGAAAGGATTTCTTCACAAAAATGAAACGCACAAGCTCTTCTCTGGGAGGTGCATGCAGGACATTTTGCGGAGGTTATGCAGGGCCCATTCTCCTGTGTGTTTGGTCTGCAAAAGGCACTTGGCAAGCCCACAGCCATGTGGCTCTTCTTTCCTGTCATCAACCGATGTACGGCACGGGTGAGGAAATCATAGCATCTAGGTGTTTGCAATTTCAGTCACTGTGAATGGCAGGCATGTGTTATGTCCCTCAGCTTCATGATGCCCAAATCACTGAGGAGTATTTAGAGAAATGTTTTTTTCTATTCCCTCCATTCCCCTGTTGCATCTGATCTCTTCAGAGCTTTCTTGCTGTGATGCCAGCAAAACTTGGAAATTGGTTAAAACAATTCACCAGAAGTCATGGGTGATATAACTGCCATTGACTGACACTGTCACATTGCTGCCTGCTCTACTCCATTCAATCTGCATCCACCTAGTTTCTCTTGTTGGCATTAATAAGCTCTCTGAGCAACTAATTTGGTGCTTTTGGGGACAGTTGAGATACACAGTGGGATTCTGGACCACACAAGCTTCTAGGTGCTCACAGTACGTGAAAAAAAACGGACTATTTAAGTTCCACTCAGAGTCAGGTGAGCGATCAGAGTGGCTGACGTTGTCAGAGGAGAAGGTTACTCTGATTCA